>JAHRHZ010000039.1:13192926-13271530 GCA_024137785.1 Ginglymostoma cirratum
CCAACCTGTGTATTTTCATTTGAATAGAACTACATGGAAATTTTTAACCAGAAATCAGTTATCAAATCCTGTCATTGAGAGTCTTTATTTTCCGTATTTTCTTTTGTTTTCTGATATTTTTGTCTTATTATCGGTGATATTAGTTGTAATTATATTCATATTTTTCATGAATTTTCGTCAGCATCAACATTGCATGTGTCGTGCGTTTGTTTGTGAGATGAAGGGATAACCTTTTTCTATAAAGTTGTCCTGTCCACAGATGAATAGTAGAAGCCTCCAGTTATAAGCTAATATTAAAACAATCATAATTCTGTAGTTGAAAATAAATCCTGTCAAAAATCATGGTGAGACAACAAGGTGTAGAGCTGGATGAACACAGCAGGCCAAGCAGCATCAGAGGAGCAGGAAAGCTTGATGTTTCGGTTCTAGACCCTTCTTCAGCTGCTGTGTTCATCCAGCTCTACACCTTGTTATCTCAGATTCTCCAGCATCTGCGGTTCCTACTATCTCCAAAAATCATGGTGAGATGTGAAGGTGAGGGGTGTGATGAGAGTTTCCTTGTAGTAGAACTCACTATAAAAATGTAATAATATCCCTCCACATCTGGCTGTTCTGCTGTATGTAGTTGGTGATCATCATGACTTTCTTAGTTTCCATACCGTGCTGCCACACCTCATTTAATCCATGATGAGAATGAAATGATTCTCCAGAGGCTGAAATCACATTGCCAATCACATTACCTTTTATTTGCAAATGCATAGCTTTTGACAATAGCACCGTCTCTCACTCACCCAATATCCCTGACACTGATCCTTTCATGTCAGCCAGGTCCCCTGATTAAACTAGATTAACAGCCCCAGTTAGGGAACTCATATTCTATTATGTTCAGCTGGCTGACCTAAATACAATCACTACAGAGTGATTTTGAGGCAATAATGTTTTGTAGTCAGCTACATAATTACAAACCTCCTTGGACGTAGTGTACAGTTCACTCCACTCCCACAGATTGTGTGGTTCATGTGCCTGAAGGGTTGCTGTAGTACCTCACAAATCCGTTCAATGCTATTACTTTATCCCAGTGTCCTCTCCTAACGAATTATACTAAGGTGTCATCTGCTCTAAGTCTGCGGATGGATTGAATCCTGGCTATGCACCAACAAATCATTCACTAAATTGCCCGGTATTACCACGTTTTATAGTAGATAATTTTTCGCTGTCATGTACTGCCGATGAGATTGCAAAAACAGATTCAATTAAGATTTTCAAATGGGAATTAGACAAACACCAGAAAAGAAAAATAAATGTTAGCATATGGGGAAAGAGGTGGAATTAGGTTGAGCTAACTGTGACCAGCGTTGTGCAGCAACGATTGGAACTGGGTCCACTACTTTTCATTATTTATATAAACAATTTGGATGTGAATATAAGAAATGTGGTTAGTAAGTTTGCAGCTGACACCAGAATTGGTGGTGTAGTGGGCAGTAAAGAAGGTTATCTCAGAGGACAACTGGACCTTGATCAGGTGGGCCAATGGGCCAAGGGGTGGCAATGGAGTTTCATTTAGATAAGTGTGAGGTGTTGTATTTTGGTAAGACAAACCAAGGCAGGACTTGTTAATGGTAGGGCCCTGGGGAGTGTTGCTATACAAAGAGACCTAGGAGTACGGGTGCATAGTTCCTTGAAAGTGAAGTTGAAGGTAGACAGGGTGGTGAAGAAGGTGTTGGCATGCTTGCCTTCATTGGTCAGTTCATTGAATGTAGGAGTCAGGAGGTCATGTTGCAGCTGTACAGGACATTGGTGAGGTCACTTTTAGAATACTGCAGTAGGTCCTGGTCTGCATGCTATTGAAAAGATATTGTGAAATTTGAAAGGATTCAGAAACAATTTGCAAGGATGTAAATTAGAAGGTTTGAGCTGTAGGGAAAATAGCCCTGGTCTATTCAGGGGCATGGATAGGGTGAACAATCAAGGTGTTTTTCCCAGGGTAGGGGAATTCAAAACTAGATAGATTTAAAAGAGACTTGAGGGGTAACCTTTTTATGCAGAGGGTAGTGTGTGTATGGAGTGAGCTGACAGAGGAGATGGTGGAGGCTGGTACATTTGAAAGGCTCTTAATAGATATATGAATAGGAAGGGTTTGGAGGGATACGAACCAAATGCTGGAAAATGGGACTAGATCAGTTTAAGATATCTGGTTGGCATGTATGAATTCGATCGAAGGGTCTGCTTCCTTGTTGTACAACTCTAATAGCCTCCTTATTTGCTGCAACTATTCTATATTTCTACTCTATAACTGATGAGCCAGAGGTCAACCATTCTTTCTCTTCCAGAGGACCATGCCTTGCATGGCTTCCTCAAAATAAACTTATGCTCTTTCTGTTTATAATCCCCAGGAGGTTTACGTTGAAATGTCAGATATTGGCAGAGCCAAAATAAATATCATGTACACATTGATGGAATAATAACCCTTTGTGTTTAGGTGCCTCAGGATTGTTGGTAGGTGCATGATTGGTCATGTGGATAAGGTCAATGATGCTGCATACTTTGGATAGTTAGTAAAAGGGCCTGCATGGGGCTACAGGTGATTGCTGAGCTGCTGAAGGTGGGAGAGTGGTGAAGCAGGACTTCAGTTGCATTCTCAGCAGAGCAGTGGATGCAAATATGCCTGACCTTTGTGGTCTCCCCTAGGAGAACTGGAAAGATCTTAAGACAGAATTCCTCTCTCCATTCTAGACAGACACAGTGAAGCTGAAGTGCCTTTCAGGCATACAGGTGCATCTTGCAACTAGGTAGCTGGGTCCTTCTGGCTGCCAATCTCCACAAGCTGACAGAAGATCCTAACTGAGGTTTAACATCGTGGGATCGATTTAACACAAAAAATAAACATTTCTGACTTGAAATTCTTCAGCCTGTTCCCAGACTCCTTATGAGCTGATTGACAGACTTCAAGCTGCAGTTTCATGTTATACGAAATAGAGCACCAGCAAACCAATATAGTGAAGGTTGAGGAAAAACATAGAAAGGCAATACCTCTGCCAGGCAAATGTTTCTTCAGTAGCAGGGCAACAGCATCAAAGTTGTTTGGAATGTTCTTGAACTAACACCGTCCCGTTCCAGAGGTAAGTGTACTAATGCTGCATCAAAATAAAACATATGCTAACGTCGTGACTACTAGATGTGTCTCCAGCACTGTCAATAATCTTTGAATTAATATTCCTCATTTAAGCTTCCTTTTTTAATTTGTATGATTCAAGTTAAAACAGAACAGCTGTAAAGCCTTATTTAAACTAGTTTAAGGTTAGTTTATTTAAAGCTATTGTTGAACACCCTTTAAGAATGACAAAACAAATTATTTTAAAAATTACAGACACCAAGCTTAAAATGTATACTTATAAGACAAAAGCATTTGTATACAAGTAAAACGACAGTGAGTTTCTCTGGTCTACTGCTGGGGCCCATTGCTTCTTTCTGAAGTGAAAGGGGTGACACTTGAATCCAGATCGAGCAGCTATCATAGCTTCTATAATTGAACAATTGATGTATTCCTGTACGGATGGACCCAGAAATTGAGCAGACTTTAGGGAGAAGAGAAGGTTTTTTGTCCTTCACCAGTTCTGTGGTTTCGGCATTTTCAAACTGCCTGACCTTCCTTCAGCGTACTATGGCTTTCTTGCACTTTTCTTCTTGTCCTCCCTCAGTCATGAACCCTTCCAAGATGGTTCGCAGTACCTTCTTCTTGGGGATGGTCAGGCAAGATGACTGTGAGAGACAAGGTTGCCAAGACAGATAATCAGTGTCACTGAGAAGAGCAGGCAAATCAGAGACAAACTGAATTCCTTTAAACTGATTGGAATTGGTTCTTACTTTACTATGTACAAAGGAGATTTTGGTGAGCATCTGGCAAGTGGCAAAGGTCTCTTATACTTTAAAATTTTAACATGGTATACAGATTGGTGGTAGAGGCTCTTGTGGTGCAATGATAATGTCCCTAGCTCTGGGCTAGAAGGTCTAGATTCAAGTCTCACCGGCCCTGAGGTCTGTCATAATATGTCCGCATGGGTTCATTAAAAGTAACTACAAATTGGTGGTGAAGTTAATAAAATGTATAAAGGACAACATAAGCACATGAATGATATAATTAAACAGTTAAAACTCTATATAGTTAAGGATGGCATTTCAGGTGGTGTGTCAGAGCTGCAGTATGTGGGGTCTCCTGGATACCAATGGGATCCGTGACATGTCTGCTGTAAATGATTGAAGGTCGAGCAGCTTTGGTTCAGTGTTTATGAGCTAGAAGCTGAACTACAGATACAGTGATGCATCAGGGAGGGGGCAAGTCACCTGGATTCTTTGTATCAGGAGGCAGACACCTCACCGAGGATAGTGACTTATGATCTAGGCAGTGGTCGGGGACAGGAGCGTGTGACTGTGATTGAGGCAGGTAAAGAGACCCAGAGGGCAGAACTGTAGGAATGTCTGCCTCTGAAATTTTACATAGGCAAGAAAGTATGTTGTGAAGAATTCATAGGATTTTGCAAGTGGACATAGATAGGTTGAGTGATTGGATAAGAGTCTGACAAGCAGACTTTAATGTGGGTAATGGTGAAATTGTTCTTTTTGGCAGGAAGAATGATAAAATAGAGTATTACTTGAATAGAGAATAACTGTTGAATTCTGAATTGCAAAGGGATCTAAGTATTTTAGTATGTAAGTCAGGTAGTGCAAGTAATTAAGAAGGCTAATGGAATGCTATCCTTTATTATGAGAGGAATCAAATATAAATAAGGATGTTACCCTTCTGTGAAACAGGGCCATTGGTAAGACCACAATTTGAATTTTCAAAGGGCCGAGTAGTCTACTTCTTTTCCTGTTCCTTACATTTGTACATTCGTGGATAGGACACAGATAGAAAAGTACAGCTCAGGAATGGACCCCTCAGCCCACGATGTTATGCCAAACATGAAGCCACATTAAACTGATCCCTTTTGTCTGCCCTTGGTCCATATCACTCCATTCCTTGCATATTCATGTGCTTATCCAAATATCCCTTTGACACCCCTGTCATATCTGCCTCCACCATCACCCCGGCAACGTGTTTTAGACTCCTACTCTGCTAAAACTTGCCCCTCACATATTCTTTGGATTTTTTCCCTCTCAGTTTAAATACATGTCCTCTAGTATTGGACATTTCAACTCTGGGAAAAAGATTCTGACTGTCAAGCCTTTCTATGCATCTCGTAATTTTATAGACGTCTACCAAGTCTCCCCTCATCCTTAGATGCTCCAGAGAAAACAACCCGAATTTTTCTACCATCTAATCCAGGCAGCATCCTGGTAAGCCTCTTCCTACCCCCAACATCAATACAGCTTCAGCTTGGAATTGTCACTTCCAAACGGTTGAATCATCTTTCCAACTGCAGGGACTGATTCATCCAGCTTCTGGAGATTGACTCATATGTTGCCCTTTTTTTTAGCTGAGACAATCACTTTTCCAAATGTTTTAGCCGTCAACCTGAATGGCACCCACTATGATGTCTGTTCAGGCAGGAAAAGCAATTTGCACCTTAAAAGTACTCAGTATGTTGCTTAGGGCTAGATAATTTCCAAATGCCTTCCTTTCCTGATTTGAGCTTCAGGTAAACCAGTTCAGTAGGCTTTGGAACCCATACAGACCAATGTAACAGATATGGCCTGCTATGGTCTCCATTTTGAAGAGACTTGCTAATTTAATTTCCAGTGTACAGATTTTAAAGCTGAAATGCCCTTTCAAAATATACAGGGAGGGACCAAGGGATAAACCAGGAAATTGCAGGCCTGTCTAACCTAGGTACTGGGGAAGCTATTGGAAGCAATCCTGAAGGACACAATTAATCTGCATTCGGAGAGGCAGGGATTAGTCAAAACCAGTCAGCATAGTTTTGTTCGGGGAATTCATGTTTGATCAATTTGAGTGAATTTTTCATAGAGATGACTAGGTGTGTAGATGAGGGTAATGCTCTTGATGTAGACTACTTGGACTTCAGCAAGGCTTTTAATAAGGTCCTGCTAGGAAGACTGATAGTGAAGTTAAGAAGCCAAAGGATCCAAGGAAATTTGGCAAATTAGATCCAAAATTGGCTGAGTGGCAGCAAGCAGAGGGGGATAGCTGAGGCGAGTTTTCCTACTGGATGTCTGTGTTCAGTGTGGGTCCTGCAGGGATCAACATACAGGTCCTTGCTGTTTGTAGTTTATATAAATGATTTAGACCTGAATGTAGGAGGGTTAATCAATAAGTTTGCAGATGATACAAAAGTTGGTGGGATGGTAAATAGTGAGGAGGATAGCCTTACACTACAACAGGATATAGATGTGCTGGTCAGTTAGGCTGATTAGTGGCAAATAGAATTCAATCTGGAGAAGTGTGAGGTGATGCACTTGGGCAGGACTAAGAAGGCAAGGCATGATGGATGGCAGGACCCTGGAAAGTCCCTAGGATCAGAGGGACCTTGTTATGCACATACACAAGACCCTTAAAGTAGCAGGACAACTATTTAAAGTGGTTAAGAAGGCATATGGAACACTTGCCTTTGTTAGCTGAGGCATATGTTTTAAGAGTGGTGAAGTTGCGCTGGAATGATATAAAATATTGGTAAGGCCACAGCTAGAGTATTATGTATGGTTCTGGATTCCACATCATAAGAGGGAAGTGATTGCACAGGAGAGTGCAGAAGACATTTACTAGGATATTGTCTGAGCTGGAGAGTTTCAGCCATGAAAAGAAATTGGATCAACTGGGGTTGTTTTCCTTAGAGCAGAGAATATTGCGAGGGAACATGATTGAGATATATAGGATTATTAGGGGCACAGAGAAGATAGACAGAAAGGAACTTTGCCCTTGGTGGAGGGATCAATGAGATTTAAGGTAGGGGCAGAGGATTAGAGGAGATTAGCGGACAGACCTTGTCACCCAGATAATGGTGGAAGTATGGAACTCACTCCCTGTGAGGGTGGTGGATGTAGAAACCCTCATAATAAGAAGTATTTGGATGGGCACTTGCGATGCCAAGTCATACATAGCTATGTGTCAAGTGCAGGAAAATAGGATTGGAATAGTTAGATGGTTATTTTGACCAATGCAGTCTTTTTCATAGAATCCCTACAGTGTAGAAACAGGCCCTTTGGCCCAACAAGTCCACACCAAACCTCAGAGCATCCCACCCAGACCCACACCTCCCTGAACACTATGGGCAATTTAGCATGGCCCATCCATCTAGCCTGCACATCTTTGGACTGTGGGAGGAAACTGGATCTCCTGGAGGAAACCTGCACAGACACAGGGAGAACGTGCAAACTCCACACAGACAGATGCCTGAGGCTGGAATCGAACCCAGGTCCCTGGCGCTGTGAGGCAGCAGTGCTAACTACTGAGCCACTGTGCCGACTTATTGGGTTAATGAGCCTTCTTCTGTGCTGTAGAACAGCACTATCCTCTATGACACTATAACTCTATAATAAGGTTTTCCTAAATGCCTACAATATTAAAGCAGCTCTTCTGGGCAAAGATGAAATATACACACAAGGTTTTTTTTATACACCCACGGAAGGCTGAGTCATACAGCACTGCTGTGTTTTTCTAAGAATTCTTAAAAAAATTCTGAGTCTTTTCTTTCTTCTTTTTTCTCAGTTTTCACTATGTGTACTGATCTTAACTCTGGAGCTTTGCTAGACACCCTATTTGGAGCCTTTTCATTACCAAACCCTCTAAAGATTGTGCCAGAGCTGAGTCAAGTCTGGTTTCTTTCCCTGCAAACAAGGCTTGTCCCTTTCCCAGATTTGAAGCCTTTGAATTCTTTTTGAAGGAGCAGGCTAGCAATGGGCTCTCTGTGGGCACCTAATTCATCCCTTCTTTAGTCAAAGTCTTGATGTTCCAAGAACATCATCAAGATGGCATTTGTATCTTAACAATAAGGTTTGTGTTGCTGTCTGGTCTGATCTCTGTGAATTTTTAAATCTCTCGCTCTTTTTTGGCTCCAACACAGATCAGACTTTATTTAATTCTTTTCAATAAAGGGTAAAAGCCTCCATACTCAGAAATCTCACTTTGTTAAAATGTCAACTCTTATTCTTTAACTTGCAAATAATTTTGATACAGTCAAGGTCATAACTGAGTTCAGAAAGTTCTGTTTACCAGCTGCATTCTGTTTCCACATTGAGGTGTACAATTCACTTCTAGGCTTCTTTCAATGCAGATGCTGGGGATTGATCCAATGTCTGTTGTCATTAGCCGTCCAGGCTGTCTCTATGGTCCCAATCCTTTGCTTGACCGACCTGTTTTTGGAATTCTAGAATCCTTTCCCTGCCTGTTTCAACTCACAAGGCTCACCTTCAGCCTTTTGAACAATGAAGTGACTTCCTTCAGGCTCTTTGAATCAGTGGGGCATTTCCCACACTGACTCTTGGCCTGCCTGGGGAGTTTCTTGGTTCCTGTACAGTCCTATTAACTTTCGGTTAGCTACTTCAATCTTCATGGGTTGCAGTGCCTCCTGTAGGGTTTCCGAAACCTTTACAGACCTGCAGCTTTAAGTTTCTGGCTGAACCTTAAACTCCCTAGACAGTTCTGGAGTTGTTTTTTTTTGTCTGAGGAGGCGAAGCAGGGTGACAACCTGTAGTCTGCAAGGTCAACTAGAGTGCAGTAAAGGTCCAGGAGAATGGGTCTGGAGATGAGAAACTTCAATTATGAAGAGAGATTGGAAAAGTTAGGACTGTTCTCCTTGGAAAAGAGAGGACTAAAAGGAGATCTCAGGGGAGGCAACAGCCCAGTGGTAATTTCACAGGGCTAGTAATCCAGAGAGCCCTGAAATGGTCTGGGGACCCAGAATCAAATCCTGCCTTCATAGATTATGAAATTTGAATTCATTAGGAATCTGCAGTTAAGACTCAAATGATGATCATAAAACCATTCCGGATTGACTGGAAAAATCCATCTAGTTCACTAATACCCTTTAGGGAAGAAAGTTTCTGTCCTTACCTGGTCTGGCCTACATGTGACTCCAGACCCACAGCAAAGTGTTTCACTCTTAATTGTCCTCTGGGCAAATAGACATGACAATAAATACTGGCCTGGCCAACAACGCTCTCACCCTGTGAATGAATATTTTTAAAACATCAGATGGAAGTAATCCGAATCACGAGGAGTCAGGATAGAGCTGATAGGGAGAAAATGTCCCCATATGTGAAAGGATTAAGAATAAGATGGAACAGAATTGAAATAACTGGCAAAAGAGACCACTGCAATATGAGAGCCAAACTTTTCTACACAACAACTGATTAAAGTCTGGACTGCACTGACTGAGAGTATGTTGGATTTACAGCATCCGCAGTTCTTTCGGTTTTTATGAGAGTATGTTGGAGTCAGGTTCAATTGATCCACAAAGGAAAAATGTATCGAGATTTTGGCAGAAGATGTAAGATTGGCACTGAAAGAATTGCTGAGCTGGTACAGACATGATGGGCTGAATGATCTCATTCCGCACGGTAACAATTCTGTAATCTCCTCGCAAGGCGTCGATCCTTGGTATATGCAAACCCGGGATCACCCAACTGTTACCTGCCGAGCAACAAGTTTGCCAATAAAATTAATTTTTACCAATGGCACCTCAATACCATTTCCTATTCAACCTTAGACACCATATCTTGATTTGTTTTGCTTCATTCTCCCTGCTAGCAGTATCTGTAAACAATCAGTATCTCAGAGTATCTCCTTCCCTGGCCCCTTAGAATCTTGTGTTTTTCTTTTTACTCACAAATTGCTGATGGTTTCTGTACCTTCCTTTCCATTTACACAAATCTTTGTAACAATCGACGTATTTATTGGTTTATGCATGGGATCACTGGAAAGTCCAACATTTATTGCCCAGAGAGGGGGACAGTTAAGAGTCAACTGCATTGCCAGGATCTGGATAACGTTAAAAGGCAGAGAAACTCAAGAAGCCGTAAGGCAGAATAATTCCAAGATGCTGTACAATATCATATGGAAACTGACTAGAAGTGCCACCACTGTAGCGATCAAAGGCACGGGCAGCAGGACGATATTGGCAGTGGAGGAACAGGAGTTGAGGTAAGTGAAACGCTGTCAGGAGATCTTCAAACAGTTTAGCCCACCCAACGCCAGATCCTCATTTAACTTTCATGATAACCCAGTCGCAGCTGAATGTCAACTTGGAAGAAATGATCAGATCAGAGACCCAAGGATGCCTTTGGATGCTGTGTGCCTTTCCTGATGATTACTGTGTGCTCAGGCATGCATGAGGGTTGAATGTTGAGCTCCACTGGCAACTGGTGTCAAAATGAATTGAACAACAACACGGTTTGTATGGTCTGCATAATTTTAGTAGATGTTAGCTGCTTCATGCTAACACCTTAACCATACTGGTGTCCAAATCATAGCAGATGTGTGTGCACATGCTTCAAAGAACATCTTGGTTTTCAGATAGCATTCTCAATGCCCTTCCAATCAACACAAACAAGTTAATTTCATGCCCATGAAGTTATAGGGCTGAATAGGGCTGAAGTTATTTTGATAAAGTGTCAGTTTCATTGGGTTTCATGGAAGGTTTCTCTCCATGATCACCTAATAAGCTTTATTGCTCTATTTTACCAAATGTGCCTCATTAACCTACCTGTCCCATCCTTATGGCAGCCCCTCGTCCAATTCTAGCCCCATTTGGCTACATGCCATATCAGGGAGCATATCATCACTGCCAGGATATCCCAGAATGGACAGCATCCCAGTGCCCACACCATCTTTAAAGGGCTGTTGAGACCCTAATCAAGCACAGTTAGTCCGTAGATGCCCTGCATGGTTCCTGACATTTGCTCCAGACATGTCAGACTAGGGCAAAGCTGTGGCCCACTTTGCAGCCAGGAACCTGGAGGTCCTTGTGGGCGGACAGGTGTAAAGACCAGCAGTAGCAGTGCCGATACCGGACCATACCGAGGTTATCAACTGGGTCAGTGCAGTCTCGGCTGTCTGGGGGAATGCACAGCAACGTAGGAAGAAGGTTAATGACATTCCCTACTCTACCAGTGTGCCACCATCTTCTCCCAATATCTCACCTTCTCTGCTTCTGCAGCTGCCTCCATCCAAACCACATGCTCTATCACTCTCACTGTTGTTTGCAACATCTTACCTCACTTTCCAACACCCAGCCAAACCCCTGACACCACTAACCCTGAATGCCCACTGCACTGCCTGCCCACTCACTCAGGATGGCTCTTCACCTGCATCAAAAATAACAACACTGCCTCAAACTTCCATCTCTTTTAATACCTGCCTCTCTCTCATTCCAGGAGGAAAACAGCCCACAAAAGGACGGAAAGACTCAAGATAAGCTGGAACCCTCCTGACCAAAGGCTATCTTCTTTCACTTGACTGAGGATTGTTGACAACTATGACAAGCTTCCTGGCTTCGTATTTGTGCTAAACAGAATGACAGTACATCAGTAACATGAGTCTGGTATCTCTGGTGGAGGGGTAAGATACAAAATAAAGCAAGGCAAGGCAAGGCTGGAATATTATGGGCATCCAGGCAAGTTCAAAGTGGGTGAGCTCTCAGGAGCTAGTGAACAGGCAAGAGCCCTAGTCTGGTCCTGTCCGTGAGTTGGGTGTGTGTTCCTAAGCACACAATATCCTTGCTGCAGCATTACACTGAGAGTTGCTGTTGCAGCCTGAGTTGTAGCATTTGTTTCACTTCACTGGGCTAGCGCACTAGAAATCAAGCCCCAGTGTCATCAAATCACAAAAGTTAAAGATTTTATCAACATTGAGATTTTTGGAAAAGTGAATAACTGCAAAAGACATCTAGAATCCAGAAACAAGTTAATAGAGTGTCCAAACGGTGGTGTGTATAATTTTTATGTGGAGAGGTGTGAGGTAAAAAGTATTGGCAGAGTAAGTGTGGAATAGGAACAGGCAGCCCATGAAAAGATGCCAATATGTGCAGAACAGAAACCAATGAGCTCCCTTCAATTGTGAGCACCAATGAGTAAAGCCAGAAGTAGCATTTTGGGTTTCATTAATAGGGCCATGGAAATCAAACAGGAAAGAGGGAACAATTAAATTATACAGGATAATGGTTAGTCCACAATTAGAGTAGTGCTTATAATTATGTAAATCTACCAGAGTTATGACAATGATTGGTCTCATAGCAATAGTTCCCAATCAGAGTTTTAATATTGATTTCTAAGATGACCTCCATATTCCAACTGATCTCTGGCAAGTCTCTCATTTTGCTTTTTTAAATTTGGGCTCTCTCAAACTTCTGTCATCGTAATCCTAATTTGCACTAGGTCCATTCATCCATCACCTCTCTGTTAACTGATTTACACTGGCTCCAAGTTCAGAAACGTCTCACTTACAAAGTGGTAGCTGTGGCTCAGTGAATAGCACTCTTGCTGCTGATTCAGAGGATGCTGTGATTGAATCTTGCCCTGCTATCTTTCAGATGAGATGTTAAATCAAAGCCCGGTCAGGAGGATGTAAATAATACCATAGGATCATTGTAGTGAAGAGTAGCAAAGTTATCTCTGCTGCCCTGGCCAATAATCATATTGTTGCCTGTGGAAACTTGCTGTGTGCAAATTAGTTATGACATTTCCTACATTATAACTGCGACTACATTTTAAAACTACTTCACTGACTGTGAAATGCTTTGAAATATCTGATGGTCATAAAAGCTTTTATTTTCCTGTCTCTGTTTAAAAACCCATGGCTTTATTCCTTCCAATCTCTGTAATCCCCTCCAGCCCTTCAACCTGCTGAGATCTCGGCAGTCTTCCAATCCATCTCTCATCCTTCCATTGAATATCTAGAGCTAAGTTCTGGAATTCCCTCCCTAAATCAGCCTGTTTCTCTATCATACTCCTCTTCTTTTAGATACTACTCAATATTTACCTCTTCACCCTGCATTGGGTCATCCCTCCTCATCAAATTATGTTGTACAATGTTACTGCGAAGCATCTTGAAATGTTTGATGCTACTGCACAAAATTAGGTTGGAGTTGATGGAATGACTAGAGAAAGATTATTTCCACTGGGAACAGTGGCAGTAGAAACCACCTTTTAATAGAAAATTGGTAACATACCTGAAATAGAGGGTGTTTATTTGGAGAAAGTAGGATTTAAGTAGCATTAGGTAAGACAGAAATTTTAGAAGTTCTCATGAAACATTGATCCTCAGGAACCTCTAAGTAGTACGACCAGCTGCACTGCAGCACTGTGACCAAATGCAAAAGCAAATTTTGTCCCTCACCTGAAGAGAGTACTACCACTGTAATCTGTACCAGTTCAACGCTCAGTTTGAACTCAGAAAAGATTTTGTGGTAAGAGAGAGTAGACAAGAAATGTCAGTAGGTCCTGCCCCACTAATGGTTTGCTGACATAGTTGCAAAGGGGAAGCTTTTATGTCAAAAGCATTGAGAAACTTCACAAACTCATCTAAGCCTGATCAGACCCAGGATGTTGTCTCTGGTGCAAAGGGCATACCGACAGATGAGGTTATTCTGTCTGCCAACGTTGCAGCTCCCTTGCTCTCAGTCCTCCTTAGCCATGTTTTCATTGTATTCCCACTGCACTGGGTAATTTCCATTGCATCCAATGCTGCAGGATTGAAAGGTTCTCCGACAATTTACCTAACTCAGTACTGAAACATCCAAATTATACCCCTCATTCAGATGTTTAACATTAATTCCAGTCATTAGATCAGGACTCATTTTTCAGTTCCAATTCTTCCCAACTCCCCCAACCCCCCTCATCCCACTCCACATAATTCTCCATGCTTTTCTCATTATTAGCCCTTAGCAAAATATTACCAGTCCTTAACAAGCAAAAGAAGTCATTAATTTGTTAACACATTTTAGGATGACAGCCATACCCAGAATACTTGCAAAGCGGATGTAAAGCCCACTACCCCTTTTTTCTATGCTCATTGTTCTGTTTACACTATTCCAAATCAATTGTATAACACAATTTATGCAGTCACAGATGATTTAAACAGTATAAAATAAATTATAGTAAGTGTTGTCTAGTGTGTAAGCAAATTATTTGCAAGGAAATCCGTTCAGTTTAAATACCTTCTTCTTAATTATTTAGTTTTCTTAGGCCTGCAGGTTAGCAGATGCAATGAATTCCCCTCCCTATGCAGTATTTCTGGGCTGCCAGTCCATTTGATTACTTGTAATGACCAGGAAATGGACTGTTTCATCCATGTGTTTCAGATTTAAAGGAAGCATCTTCCGTCAGGCCTCTCTGCTGGACCAATGGACATCCCAGCAGGTATTATGTCTGGAAGGAGGCCTGCTGTGGGAGGAGGTGTAACTTTGGACTGCAGGGTGTGCTGCCTGCAGTTGTGGCTAATGTGATGAATGAGATCTGTTTATAGACTGTGAGCAACACAAATGTTGAGGTACAGTTAAATATTGCAGTAGTCACTTGTCCTTGAAGCAGCCTAGTTTTGTCTTAACTAGTTCCTGTATCATTTTGAAAGCACATTAGCCCGAGTATGCAGAGCGTCAAAGGTTATCCCAAAGGATCATCATAATGGAAACTACGTACAACCGGGGTTAATATATTTCTGTTTGACTGTCAAGCTGAAGTTGTCACAATTGATGTACGATTCTCCCTTGGGGCTTGTTGAACCTTTCTAGTAAAACAGTTATTCTCCTGCTAACCAGCTGAAAGAGTTTAATTGTACATATCCATTTTTACTTTTCATCTGACAAGAACAATGTTGTCCCATGATGGTAGATCAATATGTCCTTTCAATATTGTCATCCAAACACACTTTAAATTTTGAAAGCTTTTTATTAATAAAATATCTAATGAACCAACTGACCACATATTGAAATGTAATACAAGAAATGTGAAACTAAGCAACTTCAGACACCCTGAGAATGTCAAAGTCACTCCATAAATGAAGGTTTCCCTTTGAAGCAATGCTTTATTACTTATCTTTTACCATAATGCACCTCAATATTATTTGTTAATAATGATTACTCAATAATTTTCTTCATGTACTTTAAGGGGTGCAAGCCTATTAGAATCTCTTCTGCTTCCTTACCGATCAGCTGAAGCACCAACTAGTATTATGAATTGAGAATGCTTGAAATGCATTCTGGATAGGAGAACAGAGGCATGCATCTTGCAATTTTGAAACCTGCTAAAATGCAAAATGCAGCCATGGAGGTAAAACAGAATTGATGTTGAATGGATTCTTCACCTAACACTTTCAATTAAAACACACAATATTTCTTTTGAGCAGAAGTCACTTTAGTACAGAAATTTGCATTGCTTTTGTTTTGGTGAGTGTAATGAACTCATGATTTTGGCTGGATTATTAGCAAACTTCAGACGTGCTCAATCAGTGACTGCACAAGTGGATTCTTCCCTGCTATTACACAATGTCTTGGATTCCCCTCCCTTTCCTCTTCAGTTGAAGAGACGGCAACCTGATAGCTTCGTGTTATCTGGATATATCTATAAGTGTAGCATACAAGCACTAAAACTGAAAAACAAACAATGAGCAAAGTGTGATGCTGGCATGGATAAGATCCTGTTTAGGCCTGTTTGAAGATAAAGTTATCTTTGAAGCGTGGAATCGCAAAGAACTTTCTCACCTTGAAAACAGATTTCAAAGCTCAGTGCATGTTCTGAAATGGCTTGTTGAGAGTGATGACAATGTGCAATGAGCTGTTTGGTTTATTGTCGCTGGCCGTGGCTGGTGGCAAACTGCATACTCACCAGTTCCACCCCGACAGCTTCAGCTGTTGGCAGCCCGCAGGTCACTGCACTGAACAGGATGCAATAAAAAGGCAAGACAGCTTCACGCTAAGAAGGCCTTCTGGTGCATGTTGACAAGAAAAATGCTATTAAATATCTTAGAAGTCTTGCACACTGTTTTAGTAAACAGCACACACCTATGCAAGATGTGGTTTGAAGCCTTTAGATGTGAGATGATGACCTGTCAGAATATTATGAGAAAATATGATGGTGGAAACAGTTCATAATAAATTAAACTGTTATCATAGCTTGGGCACTATCTCACAATTAAATGGA
Source organism: Ginglymostoma cirratum (assembly GCA_024137785.1). Taxonomy (NCBI): domain Eukaryota; kingdom Metazoa; phylum Chordata; class Chondrichthyes; order Orectolobiformes; family Ginglymostomatidae; genus Ginglymostoma; species Ginglymostoma cirratum. Next base: position 13,209,016 of record JAHRHZ010000039.1, read on the forward strand.
TATCATTACCCTGTCGTTTTAGAAGCAGGTGACAATATTTATCTGTCATGTGGCACACAAACCACAGTAAAAATGCACTCACATTGATTTCACATGATCATTTTCAAAAACATAAAAGACACCTAGCTCCGTTCAAGAAATTCTATTTCTGCCCACATCAGGCTTATTGCATTCCTCCCCATTAAAACGGTTGTAAATTAATCCACAGCAAGATCTTGCAATGTAAAGATAGCCTGTGCGTGTTCAAAAAGTAAAATCTCTGTTTAAACCCATTCAGAAAGCATTCAAAAGGCCAAACTATAAGGTTACACCTGTGGCTTGAAGGCGCTTACTGGAGTCTTCTCATGATCTGGATCCGGGTCAACAATAAACTGTTCTGCTGTATTGGACAGAGATATAACCATGTTGTTTCAAAATACGGGCACATTTTAACATTAATGGATGGCCATATAGCACTACTTTTTGCACTAATAGGGCAGCCTTGCTAAGTGGGGAGATCCATCAGGAAGAAATTAAATATACAATTGGGAGAATTTGGTGCCATTTATAGCTGATACTGTAGGTTCACACCACAGAATCACAGAATTATTACGGTGCAGATGGAGGCCATTCAGCTCACTGTCCCTGCACCAATGGCACCATGAAGTGAACAGGATGGTTGTGTTCAAAGGTTTGGGCATAAAATTGCCAGTTGACGATAAAGGAATATTTGACAGCCTGTCTGCTGAGGGTAAGATCCAGGCATTTCCATTTCTTTCACAAATATGTGTCATATCGGAAAACTGTTTATATTTAATTTTGGGATAGTTCTTACTACAGGTGATTCAGCTAATCAGAGTTCTTGTCAGAAATGGTCATGAGATCACACAGGATGGGGCACAATTTCACGTTTATGCTTTCTTGCTGGAGAATGACCTGCTATGATATAGTTTTACAATATGTTGTCATTTGAACTTTCTCTTGCACAGGCTAACACAATGGCCTTTAAAATAAATGAGTTAGCAACTGTGCTCAAATGGCACACAAAGGAATTTTATGCGAGTGCTTAACCAGAGGAAATTAAACCCCTGTGCAAAATGTGGAAGAAATCAGGACCAGGTTGAAAATGTCCAAGATGGGCCCGATTTATGTGAAACAGCTTCAGGAGGATTCAGCCCCACAGACGGAGGAGCTGAGGGCTAATGGGACCACAATCCACGTTTGACCCTTTTTGTTTAGAAGTTTTAAAACAATGACAGCGCAGTAAGAACCAAGATGCTCTGAATAAAATAATAAACATCAATTTGTCGCTTTGTAAAAGAACTGGACTGTAGTTGTGAGCACATGGAAACATATTTACATGTGTCAGGCTAATGAACGACATAATGGATATTTTGATGGATACAGCTAGGAATTGTGAGCAGTTGATTTATTATAATTGTGTGTTGTTGCTGAGTGCAATGTATCTGGAACGTGGAGTTGTTTGTAAGAGAAGTGCACCATCGTCATTATTCACTTATGGTCAAATGATTGAAGGGAATTTATGTTTGTGATTCACTGATGGTTTAACTATGTCGTAGTATTTATAATCAGCTTTTAAAGAATTATAATCAACTTTTTCATTGGTATTATCATGAAAAATCCACACTGTCCACTTTGTTTGTAAATGAGAATTTCTGGCTTGGTGTGTCATAAAAATTTTACAACATAAGGCCAAATGCTCACAAATCAAATTGGCACAGTATGGTGTTCTTACTCATTAAAGTAAGAGACTTTCACATTCAAGATCATTTCATAAATCCTGCAAAATTATATATTCTCCCTTCGCAATATTTTAGAAAATGATCAAACTACTTTTTTCACTGCTTTCAATTGATACTTTTCAGGCCATGGGAGACTGGAAATTGGGTTGTGCCTAAACTGGGCCATGATCCTTGTGCTACCTGTGCCTAATGAAACTGGTGTCATGTACATGTTTTAGAGTATTTCCTTTCAATTGCCCACAATCGAAATATTTGCACGTAGGCATATTTATTTCTTAAATCTCAGAGTGATTGAATCAATTTTAATAACCAAAGTCAATTTTAATAATCAAGTAACAAACTTCTCTATTTTTAAAATGAGGAAGTCTATTTTATTTATCATAGACTTACCTCAGAAATCAACAAAAATGTAAAGACTCATTCACCTGACTCAGAACACACAAAAATTGGACAGCAATGATGTTAACTCAGTTGTTATGAAATAGAATTTTTAGAAATAAAATAAAAATAAAAATGGGTGACTGGAGTCAACAAGGTAACTCTGCTTTCTCTCTACAGATGCCGTTGGGTTTCTCCAGCAATTTCTGTTTTTGTTTCAGATCTTCAGCAAGTGCACTTCTTTGTTCTATTTTGTTATAAAAATGGAATTTAACCCAATAGTGCAGGCCAAGTATTTTTGGTCAAGTTGAGGCCTGAACTGAGATTTCCTAGCAGGTGTGATGGCTCTCACTGTTGATCTACACACGGGGAGATTTCTCAGGAGAATGTGATGGCAGAGCAAGTTAAAGGAGTGGAAATCCTTGTTTCTCTTTCAAGACGAACTAGCACATTCTTGGCTACTGAATTGACTGCACTAGTCAATAACTTTTCTTGTGGGAATCCCTCTCCATGATGGAATTCCCACAAATAAAAGTTTGAGTTTGTGCTAGATCTTTTTAGGAAGTAACAAAGATGACCTCATGTGAAGTGTCAAGTCATGTTCTAAATAAGCTAATTCCATGATCAATCTGGATCCTTTTTCCATCTGTGATTTTAGGTATATCAAAACTTTAATTTTTGTTGATAAAGTAAATCTGCATTTTCTTACGAAGCGTTGATGCTATTTATTCCCTGCCTTAGTACACAATGTGTCAGAATCAAATAATAATTTCATCTGCGCAAGATTTAGGACAATTTGATCCACATAAATATCTGGAAGTCCGTGGAAGCCATTTTGACATTCAGACTTTTAAAAAAGTAGTACTTTAAAATATAGTTTTTCTGAATTTACAAGATTATATTCCAGTACTACAATGACACGAGCAACAAGACAGTGTCTTTGGGGTGAACCGTGGACATGATTTGAAAGGAAGACAAAACGTTGGACACTAGCCAGAAGCTGTGCAGAGGAATAGTTAAATCTTGGAGATAACATCAGAGCTGATTTCATATTGCTATTATTTTATTGAGTTGCATTTTCACATTGTGTGCAGTTTGGGACAGCTAGCCAATGATATTGTAATGCTATCTCTAGTCATTGCTCCTTGTGAAACTAGCTTCCAACTATAACAATATATTCACAAATTGCCACTCATATGTCATCACTGAATACAAATTGTACATTCTTATCAGACGAATGATTGTTTTTCTCCACAGGAAAATACATCTGAACATATATTGCTCCACAAATACAACTTATTTTGCTCAATTAATGATTAAGATAAAATTCCATCAAAACAAATAACCAACAAGTTACTGCATGTCATTTTGAAAATCTTGGAACAATTATTTATGAATCCATCAATCTGTCTGTGCCTTCCCTGGACAAGTGTGAGAATGTGTAACTTTGCATTAAGAGTCATGAATCAGGAGCTGAGTGAGGAGAAGGAACTGTTTATGTTGTTGAATGGTCAACGTTCAGCACATAAACATACGTCTCCTCCATCAGCTCTCCTGTCAATAAATCCAATGTAAAGTGAGAATAGATGGCACAGGGATCTGTTAACTGAGAAATAAAACACAAGTCTGTTTTATTTTTTCAGTGTTCAGTGTTCTTCTCACAAGTTGTTCATTGTTTTAGTAACCAGGCTCAAGATTTTAAAAAAAATGAAAATGTAGTTTTAATCAAGGTGAATTAATGTCTGTCTATGTGTATAATACGATGTGAACAAAAAAACACATAGAGCAGAATCTAGTGAGGGTCTGAGTGGCGAGGGCTATGGTGAAATTTGTAGCAGAATTGGACTAGAAGTCTGGTGATACCCATCTCAATATCAGGAGCATCTTGCTCCATCTTTTATGTTTTTGCCGAGTGGCAAAGAGAGATTGTCACTGGGCAGTGGCATATTGCTGATTAAAGGGGGGTTATTGCTTGTTAACCATCATTTAAAAGCACAGCTGAACTCATTAATATTCAGCTTCATATCTTACCAAATGTTCCAAATAAGCTAAATTTCAAAAACTATCAAAGTAGAAGTGAGGGGCTAGTAATTGGTGACTTCAGATTCCTACTGGCTGTGAGGAGACTCCTTGTTGCTCAGCACCGAACATCGTCTCAGGGCACAATCTGTGGGCACCAGCAGCATGCCTACTTGGTCCACAGACATTGGCACTTGACATTTGCCAATGCCTCACACCATCAAGGCAACTGCACTTTCAGGCTGCTTAGCAAGCACAGGCTTGCACTGTAGGGTGCATTGAAAAAATGCCAGAAGGACACTTTGGATATGGACGGGTACCCACCTCACAGAGTGGACTAGGCTACATCTCAGGGCTATTTGCTTCTTTCCTTAGCACTTGCTCACTTAGCACCTTCCTGCATGCTCATAGCATCCATGCCTTGCCATTCCACGCCAATTGGTGAAGTCGCACAGTTGGTCAGCCAGGGGGTGTACATCTTTCTGGATGGCAGTGCACCATGTCAATCTATCACGTGCACCTACAGCATCCTATGGGGTGAAGATACTGCGTGCGCAGCAAGCAAGCAGCCAGCTTTCAAAGTCTTACGGGAGTAGTCTTCACTGAAGCCACTGGAGGAATCCGTCTGTCAAGGGATCCAAGCAAAGTAAGTCAGGGCAGTCTCTGATAGCAGTCCAGGGATTGGCATAGACCAGGATTCCAGTCAGGGTGATTCTAGTCACAAGGCCCGTGCCTTTGTGGTCCTCAAGTCATGTTCCAAATAAGTCAATTCCATGATCAATCTGGATCCTTCTTCCATCTGTGATTTTAGGTATATCAAACCTTTAATTTTTTTTGAGAAAGTAAATCTGCATTTTTTACAAAGCGTTAATGCTATTTATTCCCTGACTTAATACACAATGTTCCAGAATCAATGAGTAATTTCATCTGTGCAAGATTTAGGACAATTTGATCCACATAAATATCTGGTGGTACATGGAAGCCATCTTGACATTCAGACTTTTCGAAAAGAAGTATTTTAAAACATAGTGTTTCAGAATTTACAAGATTATCATCCAGTACTATGATGACACTAGCAACAAGACAGTGTCTGTGGGGTGAACTGTGGACATGATTTGAGTAATGTGGGTCACAGTAGTCCTATGGCTCCATAGTGCATAGCCCGGGGCTTACGGCTAATGTGGTCAGAGAAATGAAAAGGCAGCAGTCCGGGGTCTGGGCATTTCTCATCTATCACTGTCTGATTGGGTTGCTTAAGGGGTTGGGCTACGGTCAGTTATCAAAACTGTTCACAGAGACTAAGGAGAAAGGGGAGGAGTGATTCAAGGGAGACCAATGAGATGGGAAGGAGGGGCAAGGATGTATTCTTCGTGACTTGAGGCTATAAGCTGAAAGGATGACAATTGTGAGGGGCGGCAGAATATTTGTCGGGGGGAATACAGTAAAGTATAGATTGGAAGAGGCTGATACAGGAGGAGGCTTTATCCACAAGCAGTAGCACCCTGGCTTCAGTGTTGAGCAACAGTGTATGACCACACCTGGTACCTCATATGCCTGGGGCTGGAAGTGAAAAGTGGGCAGGTGCAGGCTCACGTAGATGGGTAAAGTTCCTTCTCCCGGTATTCTGGCCATTGGCATCAGGACATTTTTCCCGGCCTTCCAGAAGTTGCTGCTGCATGTGGGACTTGGAGGAGAGTGTAGCCAGAATGAAAATGAGGAGGCACTGGATGGTTGGCGACCTGGAGAGGTGTGACACCAATTCACAGGAAAGGCTACCAGGAATGTTCAAGGTCTCACCAACACCAAGAGGTAGAGGCTGAAAACCCACTGTTTGAAGAGCTACCACCGTGACCTTTATCATGCTGGAAATCAAAGACACGTAATAGGAAAGGAAGTGGCTACAACCATAGCCAGAGTGCATCCTTCTTTTTAACGTTTGTGGTGCCTGTGCAGATCTCTGAGTAGTCTATGCTGTATTGTTAAACTACTACATTTATTGTGCAGACATTATATTGGCAATTATTTTCACAGTGTTGATTAACAATGAAAAATCCATTTACATTACTTTAGAGTTGCAGATATTTTGCCTGCTAAAATAAACAAAATTGTTTGTTCAGCTCAGAAGTCTGGAGATTGTTAAGTGATGATGCACACCACATATAATACATCAATGAAAGGTCTCACCTAATAATTTCTTCACTGTTTCATTGGAAGCTTTTTGTGCCTATCTTTATTTACTGCCCAATAACTGTATAATGTATACATATTGTATTTTGCCCAGATGGAATGTACGACTTAATTCACATCAATTGATCTATTTCCAATTTATTTCTGGACTAACGCTTAATCAACTTCAGGAGGCTAAATCTATGCTCACAGTCTGTATTTGATGATTGAAATGTAGTACAAATATCTAGCCAAATGAACATTTTTTGAAACTTGTCAGCTTTTAACACATTGTCCACCAAACCACTGAATGTCTGAACACAACTCATCCTGACTTTTGCCACAACCGAAAAGTTAAATTTGGTGTTTGTTGACATATCATTCTAGCCACACTTTCTGCATAATTTGTTATTGGAGTAGAATAGTTTGATATCAGTGCATTGTCTTTTCCAGTTTCATAATCGGTTTCCTTGATCTGCCTGATCAAATGTGTGCCACTCTCCGTAAATTCCTCTTCTAGGAATCTGCTATTGAGATGGCCACCTGGTTGTGGCATAAATTGAAGGATTGTAACAGTGTCAACATCACTGTCTGGAGCAGCCCCCTTAATTTACTCCAAAACAAACATTCACCTAGATACTGAGTCTTTAGTTTAACAATCTTGACCTTTGCAAAATGCTGAATTTCAATTGTTGTCAAACAGCTTCTCTGAAAGAATTTGCACAGTGATGCTGGTTCTCCTGGAACATTGTTCAGAACTGTCAGTGCAACATGATATTGTGGCTTTGTGAGAATTTTCAGGCCATATTTGTTTCTATAAACTGATCTTATAAACTTCTATAAGGTCACCCCTAAGCCTCCGACACTCCAAGGGAAAATAACCCAGCCTATTCAGCCTCTCCCTATAGCTCAAACCCTCCAACTCTGGCAACATTCTTATAAATTTTTTCTGAACCCTTTCAAGTTTCACAACATCCTTCCTATAGCAACATTGCACACAGTGTTCCAAGAGTGGCCTAAACAATGTCCTGTACAGCTGCAACATGCCATCCCAATTCCTATACTCAATTTACTGACCAATAAAGGCAAGCATACTAAATACCTTCTTCACTATCCTATCTACCTACAACTCCACTTTTGAGGAACTCTGAACCTGCACTCCAAGGTTTCTTTGTTCAGCAACACTCCCCAAGACCTTACCATTAGGTGTACAAGTCCTGCCCTGATTTGCCTTTCCACAATGCAGCACCTCACATTGATCTAAATTAAACTCCATCTGCCACTCCTCAGCCCATTGGCCCATCTGATCAAGATCCTGTTGTATTCTGAGGTAACCTCTTTCGCTGTCTACTACACTTCCAATTTTGGTGTCATCTGCAAACTTACTAACCATGCCTTCAAAGTTCACATACAAATCATTTATATAAATGACAAAAAGCAGTGGACCCAGCACTGAACTTTGTGGCACACTGCTGATCACAGGCCTCCTGTCTGGAAAACAACTCTCCACCATCACCCTCTGTCTCCTATCTTTGAGCCAGTTTTGTATCCAAATGGCTAGTTCTCCTTGTATTTCATGTGATCTAACCTTGCTAACCAGTCTATCATGAGGAACCTTGTCGAACACCTTACTGATGTCTATATAGATCATATCCAATGCTCTGTCTTCATCAATCATCTTCACTACCTCTTCAAAAAACTCAAATAAGTTAGTGAGACATGATTTCCCATGCACAAAGCCATTGCATTTGTTCGCATACTCTGTGCAGTCGTTGATCGAGATATTGTAGTTTTGCATTAGTACCCTCTCTGCAAAGTGTCTTGAGAGCCATCTCACTCCCTTCAAGATCAAAATGCCACTGTAACACCCTGTGTGACTTTGGCAATTCTTTGAATTGTCCTTTCCTCACAAGTGACCTGCTGAACATTACCTACACCATGAAGCTTTTCAATATCTTGCATAATTTAGACCTGTTTCTGAGCATCATCTATTCCAAGATCTCCTGTGTGAGAAATGTCATACTGTTCCAACAAATGTCTGATTTCATGTTGCAACACTGCATCTTACTTTCCCAGCATAACAGGCGTTCTGTCTGATGTAAACATCACCATCTTCTATAAATCAAGGTCACTGCCAACGTAAAATTGCTTGATTGCTGTCGCATTGGAAGCACTGTCGTAAACGGTTAATTTCAAAATTCCTGCAAAGACCTTGTTAGCAAGTTCAGATTCTGGTCATAACTTGATGTACAAAATCAACATTTTGTTTCCACCAAGAAGTCTCAACTTTCATTGACTATCAACAGATGAAAATGCGATCTGTGCAATTCATCCAAAAACTGCCTCTGTGACAAACTTAATGCGCTCCACAGATTCAAAGGCATAATTCTTACTGTGTCAGCTCTCAGTAATTGCAGTGTACTTCACCACATGATCATGAATCTATTACACAGAAAGCACGGACATATTCGCCATTACAGCGAGTTGACATTATCATTGAGAACTCTTGCCATAGCAGAATTTGTCTTTTTGTACTGTCCACACTCCACCCTCAACTCATTATCTCCTCGTGTTGTGATAAGTATTCATAAATTTCCATGTTTGTTGTGGTTTTATAAACTAATAATGCCATCCATGTGCATATTTTGGTTCCAATTCCAGGTTAGGTTGTCCAATTTTCAACAGTGCTACTTCTTCCCGCTGCTGAACTCGCCTTCTGTGTTTGCTTTAGAGCAAATTTTATCACGTTCGTAGACCAATAGAAATCTCACTAGCCTGTACTTTCTGTTACTGTGGTGAAGATGGCATTTCAGTTTCACTGATTTTGGAAAGCTGTTCCTTTTTGGCGGGAATTGCACAGGATTTCTTTCCTCTGGAAATATTTCAAACTCAACTCACCACAAATATAACGTTGTAAAAAAGAAAAATGGAACCTGTGCCAGGGATTTTGTCTTCTGGAACTGTCAGTGCTCTGTAGGCCTCATGCTGTTTGCTCGTCGCGTCACTGCTGAATGTAAAACCCCCAGCAGTCCTTTCTCCTTGAGTTTTCAGGGTTTTGTGGCCTGGCTTCCAGCCTTGGCCTGAGCCAACCTCCTGCTGCTTCCCTGTCCTGCATGTGCCAGCAGCATCCATTTTCCAATGTAACCTTATTTATCTTTCATGTTAGAGACCAGTGAACCCTCCTCAGATTCAACTTACAAAGAAAGGGATCAGGAAGGGAGCAGGTGGTGGCTGGGGAGGGGGATGTGATTCACTGAGCCACTTCTGAGTGTCATGATGGGAGACCTCTGATGGGCATGTGTAGTTCCTCCTCTGGTTGGGTGTCATCAGGAACCTCGCATGGAAGGGACGTTGAGAATGGATGCCAGGTTCCCCACCCTGCTGTCACCGTGCCCCCTGCCCTGAGGCCAATGGGTGGTGCCAACCTGTCTTTGGAGGCAGACAGATGGTCTCAAGAATCATCGCTCGGTGCAGCCTCTGAGCAATGAGGGCCATTGGGTCCCACATCCAGGCCTGTCACTCCAGTTTCTCCCTATGTATGTGGACAAAAGCCCTGATAGACAACATCACACTGTCCTCTCCTGCCTGGGACTCAGCAGGTGCCTCGTGTTTGGCAGTCCCCTGAGACCCAGTGTCCTGGGCCGTTTCTTCTTCAGCAAGTTGCCAAGTTATCGTAGTGAGAGCTTATCACCTGATTATGCTCCCAGGCTTTCTAAGCATAATGTGGTGTCACTCTCTGAGCTGATGGGGACATTGGAGGCAGCTTCACTGGCGCTCCCTCTGAGGCTTCAGTACTCTCATGCTCAGAGACCAAAACGAAAGCTTCTGTAGAGTCAGCCAGCCATTTCTCTGAGGAGATGGTGGACAACCTGGTGGTACCTACAAGACAAAAGAAGCATGGCAGCCAGAGATTGGCAGTGGTATGCAATGAATGAGACTGACAGTGGGATTAATGTGAAAGTTGCTGTGGAATGAAGAGTGGTAATTACTCAGTTGTTGAGACATGGATATTTTGGCATTTCTGCAAGACCTGTCCCGATCTATTCATACGAGAGACAGGATTGTCTCCGCGTAGGAGCTGAAGAGATGAATTTTGGCATGCATCCGTCTAGGTGGGCACTCACTGCCCTGTTGACGATTAGCTTCCTGGAATCAGAGAAATGGAAGAATTATGTGAGTGGAAAGTGGGTGGCATGGCTGTTTGTGCAGGTGATCAAAGTGTTCCTGAGTGAGTGAGGAGGGAGCAAAGATGCCATGCAAGGTTGGTAGTGTGAGAAGTTAGAGTGAGGGTGGTGAGAATTAATGAGGAATTAAAGTGATGGTGCTCCTATGAATCTATTGCCCTTGTCCTTCCATGCATTTGGAAGCTGCTTTGTAGGGAACCTTGTTGAATTTCTACAATGCATCTTGTAGATGCTACAGAGCGTCGGTGGTGGAGGCAGTGAACATTTGTGTGTGTGGTCTTGATTAAGTGCGCTGCTTCATCCTGGATTGTGTCAAGCTTCTTGAATGTTGTTTGTCTGCACTCATCCAGACAAGTGGAAAATATACAATCACACTCCTGACTTGTCCTTTTTAGATGGTGGAAAAGCTTTTGGGAGTCAGAAGTTGCATTATTTGTTGCAGAATTCCAGGCCTCTGTCTTGCTTTTTTTAGCCATTGTGTTTATATGGTGAGTCCAGTTTGTTTTCTGGTTAATGATATCTGCAGCATATTGATGGCAGGCGATTCAGTAATCGTAATCCTATTGAATGTCAAGGGGCATTGGTTAGATTCTCTCTTGTTATAGATGGTCATTTCTTGGCACTTATCATAGAATCCCTACAGTGTGGAAATTGGCCCTTCAGCCCAACAAGTCCTCACCGAACCTCTGAGCTTCACACCCAGATCCATTCCCCAAACCCACCTAATCTACACATCCCTAAACACCAAGGGCAATTTAGCATGGCCAATCCACCTACCCTGCACATCTTTGAGCTGTGGGAGGAAACTGGAGAACCCAAAGGAAATCCATGCAGACAGAGGGAGAACGTGCAAACTCCACACGGACAGTCACCCAAGGGTAGAATCGAACCCAGGTCCTTGGCACTGTGAGGCAGCAGTGCTAACCACGGAGCCACCGTGCTGCCCTGAGTTGTCATAGGCCCCAGTGAGATTCGAGCTCACATCTCCTGGTTGATAGCACCAGTGCTTAAACCACTGAGCTACAGAGCCAACACCATGTTGCAAATGTTTTTTGCGATTTGTGAGTCCTATCTTGGATATTGTCTGGGTGTTGCAGCATTTGATCATGGCCTGCTTCAGCTCATGAAGTGAAGCGAATGGTGCTGAACATTGCAATCATCAGTGTGCACCTTCATTTCTGACCTTAAGATGGAGAAATGTCATTGATAAAGCAGCTGAAGATGGTTGGGCCAAGCTTACTGCCTTCATTAAACACTCAAGGGCTTCTAATCCAACCAAACCTCAAATTTAAAATTCTACATCCCTCGTGTTTAAATTCCTCCATGGTCACTGTCTGACATGCGCTTTAACCTTGCTGCGACCTCCAGTTGATCCATTATTCTGATGCTGCACTCTTCAATATCGACCATTGACCACCCATACCTGCTATAAACATACCAATCACATGACATAGATTGGAGTTGTACCAAATATCATCTAAGTTTGTCAGTTTTGGTGGGTTTCATAGAGAGTAAATCTCTGTGATCCGTGGTGATTTTTCTCATGCAGTTCTGCACTGCTCATCTCATTATGTACACAGCATATATCTATGGAATTTCTCTTGTCCTATCTCACAGTCACCAGTGTTGGACATATTCACCACTACTGATTGTTCACCTCAATCCAAGTGCCCCTTCTCACAAAGTGGCAGCATGGTGTCAGTGGGCAGCCAGTTCAAGGATGAACCACATTTGGGGCCCCAGAAAGTCCATCTAAGCACACCCCAGAGTTGCTTGGGCTCTCCATCTCTACCTTACCTGCAATCCCCAAACATCTGTGAGTTCAAGCCGAGGAGAGATAGCCTGTATCAGGCAAGGACACACTCAGTATGTCTGGGCCATTTAACTACAAATGCCACCTGGTCATGTGCCTAAAACTCCAAGGCCAACAGGCTCCCTTATCAGGCAATCTCTTTCCACCCCAGCTGAGGACCCCAGGATGGAAAGTAGTTGCAATGGGAGGGAAAGGAGAAAAAAAAATAGTAATTTTCTGGTGTTACATAGGGTCACAGATGAAATTAAAAATCAACATATTATCACGTGCCCCTCTCCCACCCCAGCCTCCCACACCCCCAACAGCAGATGGTAGAATTTGAAGTCAATGAAAATCTGGAATTAAAAGCCAAATGGTGATCATGAACCCATTGTCGGAAAAACCCATCTGGTTCACTAACATCCTTTAAGGAAGGAAACTTCCATCCTTCCCTGATCTGGCCTACATATGACTCCAGACCCACAGCAATGTGGTTAACTCTTAATTGTTCCCTGGGCAGTTAAGAATGGGCAATAAATTCTGGTCTGGCCAGCCACACCCTCATCCCGTGAATGAATAAACAAAAACTTTGTAAATAAAAGCTCACTTTTCAGCCTCAGCTGTGTGATTTTCTGTCGTTTTGGCTGCAGCTAAAAGATTGAATATAGGCAAGTAGCCATGGTTAGCGTCTAATGATGTTCCAACCCTGTCTAAACAATCACTATCCTTTTCATAGTGCTCATACTAACATGAAACTTTGTTGTGATTGAGTGAGGGAACATCACGTGTTATGAAGTCTACCAACAGTTTATAAACTCAGCTTTTATTAAATGACTGAAAAAGAGTAAGAAGATCAAATTGGTAAACTGCTTTTACATTTGGGATAATTCAGTGGACACTGTACTTTGCATCATTAAAACATATATCGTTCATGAAAGATAAATTCATGTAACTCAGTCCCATTGAAAAAGGTTCCCAGAGAAATCCTTCCTGCATTTCTTTTGCCGATGTTGCTTCATTATATTTACCGAAGAAGCAATTCCTCTTAAACAACATCCTCGTTCTTTTATTTTGTACAATGCTGCAGCTCTCATGGATCCTCGTGCTCTGTTACGCAGCATTGTTGCATCCTGTAATTGTCCTTGCCGAGAATCCAAGGTTTCAGATTTTTAGACGTTTAGAATATATTTTGGTATAGAAAAGACTGTTCAAAAAGGATAAGTCTAACCTGAACTGGAAAGGGACCATATTTCAGCAGACAGATTTGCTCATTCTATTAAGGGACACTTTATACTGATAGAGAGGGGGAGTGGGGGAATTCTAAGTAGCAGTGTAAACAGAAAGATTGATGGGGAAAGTTCTGGATGTAAAGAGAGCATGTCAATTAGAAGAGACAAGAGAGAGTCAGAGTATGTAGTAAATCTGAAGAACTAAATTGCACTTATTTCAATGCAAGGGGTTTTACAGGTAGGGCTGATGAACTCAGGTCATATTTAAGAACATGGAATTGGAAGGTCATAGCTATTACAGAAACTTGGCTGACAGATGTAAAAGACTGGCAGCTCAATGTTCCAGGTTTTAGATGCCGTAGGAAGGATGGGAAAGGACACAAGTAAGCAGGATTGGGTGTGGCATTTTTGATTAAGGAATACATTATTCCTATAACTGGAGAAGATATTTCTGCAAAATCATCCAGTGAAAATATAGGGGGAGAAATTAAAAATAAGAAAAGAGAGGCCATCTTGATGGGATTGTACTATAGGACCCCAATAGTAAGAGGGAAATTGAGAAATAAATATGTAGGGAGATTTCAGATATCTGTAAGCAAACTAAGGTTGTAATAATGGGGGATTGTAATTTTCCAAACAATGACTGGGGCTACTATTGTGTTAAAGGTTTGGATGGTGAAGCATTTGTCAAATATGTTCAAGAAAATTTTCTTTAACAATATGTGGATGCTCCTACTGGAGAATGAGCAAAACAAGACCTACTTTTGAGCAATGAGACAGAACAGTGGGGGAACACTTTGGGTCTAGCGATCATAATTCTATTTGCTTCAAAACGGCCATGGAAAACAGATAAAGCCTTTCATAAAAGGCAAAGTTTTGAATTGGAGTAAGGCAAATTTTAATGGTATGGGATAAAAACTTTCAAAAGTTGCCTGGAGTGGACTGTTCGCAGGTAAAAGGACATCTGAGTGGGAAACGTTCAAGAGTGTGCTGACGAGAGTTCAGAGCCGTTATTTTCCTGTTAGAGTAAGCGATAAGGCTGTAAGATTAAGGAACAATGAATAAATAAAGATATTGAGGTTCTAGTCAAAAATTAAAGAGAATCTTATTTTAGATATAGACAACTTGGTTCAATTGAATCTCTTAATCAATATAAAGAGTGTAGGGGCATTCTTAAGAAAGAGATGAGAAGGCAAAGAGGATATATGAAATGGTATTGGTAGATGAGGTTAAGAATAGTCCAAAGAGATTCTACAAATACATTAATAGCAAGAGGGTAACTACAGAGGGGGTAGGGGCCCTTAAAGATCAGGGAGGTGGCCTTTGTGTTGAACCTCAGGAGATGGGAGAGATACTAAATGAATTTTTCATGTCAGTTTTGCTGTGGAGAAAGAAATGGAGTCTAGAGAATGCAGAGAATTAAATTTTGGTGTTTTAAAACAGTTAAGAACATAAAACATAGAACAGTACAGCACAGCACAGGCCCTTCAGACCATGATGTTGTGCTGACCTATTATCTTACTAAAATCAATCTACCCTGCATACCTACATCATCTACCTATATTTTACTATCCTCCATGTGCCTATCCGAAAGTCACTTAAAAGTGTCTAAAGTATCTGACTCCACTACCACTGCCGGCAGTGCATTCCACATGCCCACCACTCTCTGTGTGAAGAACCTATCTCTGACATCTCCCCTATACCTTCCTCCAATCACTTTAAAATTATGCCCCCCCATAATAGTCATTTCCGCCCTGGGAAAAAGTCTCTGACTATCCACTCTATCCATGCCTCTCATCATCTTGTAAATCTCTATCAAGTTACCTCTCATCCTTCTTTGCTCCAATGAAAGAAGCCATAGTTCCCTCAACCTTTCTTCATAAGACCTGCCCTCCAGCCCAGGCAGCATCCTGGTAAATCTCCTCTACACCCTCTCTAAAGCTTCCACATCTTTCCTGTAATGGGGTGACCAGAACTGAACACAATTTTCCAAGTGTGGTCTAACCAAAGTTTTATAGAGCTGCAGCATAACCTCATGGCTCTTAAACTCAATTCCCCTGCCAATGAAAGCCAACATACCATACACCTTCTTTACAACCCTATCAACTTGGGTCGCAACTTTGAGGGATCTATGGACGTGGACACCAAGATCCTTCTGTTCCTCCACACTGCCGAGAATCCTGCCATTAACCCTGTATTCTGCATTCAAATTCGACGTCCCAAAATGAAGCACTTCACACTTTTCTGGGTTGAATTCCATCTGCCACTTCTTTGCCCAGCTCTCCATCCTATCAATCTCCCATTGCAACCTCCACACTGTCCACAACTCCACCAACCTTCGTGTCATCGGCAAACTTACTAGCCCACCCTTCCACTTCCTTATCCAAGTCATTTATAAAGATCACAAAGAGCAGAGATCCCAGAACAGATCCCTGTGGCACACCACTGGTCACTGAGCTCCAGGCTGAATACTTTCCATCTACTACCACCCTCTGTCTTCTATCGGACAGCCAGTATTGTATCCAGACAGCCAAATTTCCCTGACTTTACATTAGAGAGGAAGATGTTCAGGAGTTCTTAGAGAATGTAAAGGTGGATAAATTGCTGGGACCTAATCTAATGTATCTCAGAACGTAATGGGAAGCAAGGGAGGAAGCTGCGAGACCCCTTGCATAAATATTTGCATCATCTATAGCTACGGGTGAGGTCCCTGATGACTGGAGCTTGGCTTTGTTAAAGAAAGGCTGTGAGAAGAAACTGGGGAACTGTAAACCTGTGAGTCTGACATTGGTTGTGGGTAAATTGTTGGAGGTGATTATAAAAGATTTATGGGCATTTAGAGAGGCAAAAATTGATTAGGGATAGTCAGCATAGTTTTCTGCCAGTAAAATCATGTCTCACAAACTTGATTGAGTTTTTTGAGGAAGTTACTAAAAAGATTGATGACGGCAGAGCAATAGACATTATTTACTTGGATTTTAGTAAAGCCTTTGCCAAGGTTCTGTATGGTGAACTAATTAGTAAAATTAGTTCACATGGGATTCAGGGTAAGCTTGCCAATTAGATACATAATTGCTTAATGGCAGGAGACACAGAGTGGTGGTGAAGGGTTGCTTTTCGGACTGTAGGCCTGTCGCCAGCAATGTTCCACAGGGATCGCTTCTGGTCTCTCTTTTGTTTGTCATTTATATAAGTGTTTTGGATGAGAATATAGAAGGCATGGTTTGTAAATTTACAGACAACACCCAAATTGGTGACATAGTCGACAGTGAAGAAGGTTTTCTAAGATTACAATGGGTCAACGTGTTGAAAAATGGCAGATTCATTTCAATCCAAATAAATGTAAGGTATTGCATTTTGGAACATCAGACAGACGTAGAGCTTATAAAATTAATGGTAGGGCCGTGAGTAGTGGCGTAGAACAGAGGGACTTAGGGATGCAAGTTCATTATTCTTTGAAGTTTGCAACACATATAGACAGGGTAGTTAATAAGGTGTTCGGCACGCTTGCCTTCATTGCTCAGTCCTTTGAGTATAGGAATTAGGAAGTCATGTTGAGATTGTAGAGTACATTAGTGAGGCCTCTTTTGGAATACTGTGTCCAGTTCTGTTTGCTCAGTTATAGGAAGGATATTATCAAGTTGAAGAGGGTTCAGAAGAGAATTACCAGGACGTTGCTGGGTATGGAAGGTTCAAGTTATAGAGAAAAGCTGGATAGGCTAGGACTTTTTTCATTGGAGCGTAGGAGGTTGAGAGGCAACCTTAAAGATATTTATAAGATAATGAGAGGTATAGATAAAGTTAATGGTAGTTGTCTTTTCTCTAAGATGGGGGATTTCAAGGCAGGGGACACATTTTTAAGGTGAGAGGAGAAAGATTTTAAAAAGACATGGGGGCAAATTTTTCATGCAAGGCAGCACAGTGGCTCAGGGGTTAGCGCTGCTGCCTCACAGCGCCAGGGGCCTGTGTTCAATTCCCCCTCGGGCAACTGTCTGCGTGGAGTTTGCACATTCTGCTCGTGTCTGCGTGGGTTTCCTCTGGGTGCTCCGGTTTCCTCCCACATTCCAAAGATGTGCAGGCTAGGTGGATTAGCCATCCTAAATTGCCTGTAGTGTTCAGGGATGTGTAGATTAGGTGGGTTTGGGGAATGGGTCCAGGTGGGATGCTCAGAGGGTCAGTGTGGACTTGTTGGGCCGAAGGGCCTGCTTCCACACTGTAGGGATTCTATGGACTATGAAGGATATTTTGCGTATGGAATGAACTTCCTGAAGCAGTGGTGGATGTGGGTAAATTACAATGTGTAAAATACATTGTGATAAGTACATGAATAGGAAAGGTTTGGAGGGATATGGGCCAGGAGCAGGCAGGTGAGACTAGTTTAGTTGGGGATTATGTTCAGCATGGACTGGTTGGACCAAAGGGTCTGTTTCTGTGTTGTATGACTCTTTGACTATGGCTCTATGCTGTCTACACTGTACAGCAATGAACCACTTCCCCCCCACCCCCCCACAGGACTTGCATTGGAACCTGATGGGGAGATGACATGTCCTGGCTATCTGTAGTCCCAGTGGAAGAAGATACTGCACGGTATAAACACAGGACTTCATGACATGTGTCCTCATCCATTCATGTGGTAGCCTTTAGAGCAGCACACGCAGAGACAAATGTAGCTGCTGTGCCCAAAAGCATTGGGGCAATTCCAATGAGGCTGTGTGGGCAGTGCCAGAAACCAAGCAGCTCCTCAGTAATGTGACCAGTCAGCTGTCGCAGAGTATAGAAGTTATACTTAAACAGCCTCGTCAAAACCCTGGGAGATGGAAGCCTCCAATAATGATATGTCTCCAATGTAATGCCTCTACATGAGCCTTACATGTTGAAGACCTGATTCAGGTGTATGCTACTTAAATCATTTGGCACACATACAGCAGGAGATTGTAAAAGTGGTAACAATAACGAGAAACTCTCCCCAGCCCCTAACGCTCACATTATCTAAGAAAAGGCAGCATTGCATACAGGACTGTGGTGTGAACATCCTAAAGTTTAAAGAGTGCAAGGAGCAGGGTATAGGGCATGGGAAGGTGGCAGTTCTGACTTTGGCAATGAAGATTAATCTTTACAGATCATCTGACATTACTTGTACTTCACAGCCATCAGTTGGATTTGTTTGTAATGCTGAAAGATATGGCGAAGTACTGTACTCCTGCTTAATGCGAGTGCCCCTTGAAGGGCCTCATACCACTCATGAGTCGAGTTTGCTCCCTCAGAGAAAGACAAACAGTTACTCTGTAGGCACCAAGTTTGGTGGCAGCCACGCCTGTGATTTGGATGAAGACGGAAGACACCATAGGTGAGACTTCACAGAGTAAGTCACAGGCTCGGCCTCTCAATCTAGGCCACCCACCAAACATTGATGTTCCTTTCTGCCTTGTCCTCCTTTCCAATCCCATAATCTTTTGATCTTTCCAATGTTTCCACCCAACTCTTTTATTTAAAAAATATCCCCTAAGGCCCAGGCATCCAGCTTAGTCCTGTTGAACATAGTATGCACTGTGACCCCTCGACACCAGGGTGATGGTGACTCTTGAGGAACATTCTCCCCACAGTATCCCATGCCCTCCAATTCCTTATCATGCCCTATCTTGAATATTGAGTTGTCTCCCTTCACTATTATTGTCTCTTCTGCTCCCAGTATGCTGCCTTCAATCCCCTTAATAGTCTTCCCCAACTAACACACCACACCACTGGCCCCTGAAAACCCTGTCTGACTTCAAGTAAATAGACCATAGCACACCCTCCTGATCAACTCGAAAACAATGTTGATTGATGAGTGACCAGAGCCCTGATTGATCTCTGTGCAGCTCCCCAGCTGAATCATCACTAATCCCTAGGCTGGTTGCATTGGACCTGCAGGACTGGCTGTGGACGAAGTGATAAAAAACAACATTGATTGACTAAAGTGCCTGACTGATCATGTCCAAGCCCCTGGACTGATATCAAATGATGCCCTTGACTTGTGCTGATATCCCCTGCATGCTGATAGTCCCCCTTGACTGGACTAAGGACAATTTCTGAGACATGGCCATTCATTTAAAGTACATGTAGTGTGTTGGCCACAGAAGCTGCTGGCACGTGCTGTTCGTGTGAAAATGATGTAGCTGGGTGCCGTACAGCAACATGCCTACCCCCTTGACTGATCACTACCGACAACCAGGATATGCTTCATGTCTTTGCTAAAAGGCAGGGTGAGACAGAAGTACTGTGGGCCTGTCAATTCTGAATGAGGTGACAAAGGCAGGGTAGATATACTATAAGCATGTGAATTGCCACAAAGTGAATGAGCACTAAGAAAGCAAACTAAGAGCCCTGAGCTAACCCAGCTCCAATCCATGAGTTAATTGTCTATCCCCATGTGCAAAATATTGGTATACAAGGTGTTGGTACACCACAAAGTGCAGTGTTGACGTGGAAACTATATTCTAAGTGAACCAGAGATGTGCCAAGATGATGTGGTAAGGTTGGTGATTGTCCCATGCCAACCTCTGTGGGTGAAGGATGCTGCCAGCTGCTGGTCATGTAGTGTGCCCTGAGATACTGGGAACTGCTGTTCAAGGTTGAAGGTCCAAAGAAGCAAGTGGTGAGCTGGAGCTGTCAGGTACTAGCTCGGTGTTCCATTTTAGGAATTGTCACTGACTAGTTTCTCTCTGCCGTATAGGCAAATAGCAAAGTGCATGTAAATGAGGAGAGAATAGGAAATATTAAGATGTTCATGCATGTAAATTGTTCCATCACTGCTCACTAGTGGGATTCTCATCTCACCATTAATATTGTTGTAAAGTGAAATGGTGGCTAAACGTACCTGACTGATGTTGACCAGTTTTCAGTAACCCTTTTTAACTTAGGCATGTTACACAGTGAGATAGACAACAGGTAAAGAGTCAGGACAAGGTCTAACCCAACTTTATTGAACTCTGTATCAATTCTCTCAGACTCTATTAAACTCTTCACAGGTGTCTTCAGTAAACAGTCTTAAACCTCTAAATAAACAATTTCAAATCTACATGAGCTGTCTACTTCTGACACACGCTTCTGAGGATTTGCTACACCCTATCCACTCTACTGCTATAAATGAATTGTTTGTCTGAAAATAAACTGGTAATACACATACAATAAGGCTGGAACAGGCTGTTCCTAAATTTTGAGGATTAGCTGATGTTTCAGGATCTGCAGTCATCAATTTTGGCTTCACCTTTCATCTAAGGCTAGTTCTACTCCTTGGCTGTCTCATGGAGGCGGTTTCTCTGGAGACGCCATTGAAGGTACAAAAAGCAGAGAGCGCTGGGGCTCCAGGTTGACCATTTATTTCCCTCTTTGAAGATTCTGTGGCTTGTGTCCAATACTAGCATCAGGCAGCAGTAGGAGATTCAATGAGGTGACTACTTTCCATATTTGGATGTTGCAGAGCATGGTTTTAAAAGTGCTGTCCTTGTTACACTATGCCCCTGGCCTCGTACTGAGCTGGGTACCACCAAGTCTGCGTAGCATTCTTCTAACAAAGCAGCTTCACTGGGGATGGAAACAATGTCATTCTGAAACAACATGGTGGTTAGCATCTGGCCAGGCAGTTCCAGGCCTGTATGGTTTCACAGGAAGTTGATTGTCCAAAGTCTAGCTGCATAAATACCATCTGTTCTAGACCTGCAATTTGCAAGTTAGAGCAGGTCTAGCTAGGTTTAAGCTCAGCTAACACATTTCAAGCCATTTTATTCATGCGTATGCAGAAGTGCCAATATTTCTGAACCCTGGAGGCCATGGGTCATCCGACCAAAATGTGAAATGTAACAACATGCTTTGTCCACAGCTGTTCTTGTTCTCGCCTTGAGACTTTCACTTGATTGTAAAGCCTAATTGTCAGCACAGCAGGAAGAGAATTACTCTCTATCAATAGACCAAACTGACAGCCAAGATCCCGCAAATAGGAAATGGTGGTTTTCCCTGAGGAAGGAAATCAAGATTGCGACATGGAATCTGGATCACCATCTCAGTTTAATATCAGACCTGAGGAAAAACACCTCTGGCCAGCCAGTATTCCTTTAGCACCTTCTGAAGTGGATCTTGAATCCACAGAGTTTAAAATTATATTCTCTTTCGCAACACAAAATAAATGATTCAAAATTTGCTTCAAAAGCAGAAAGTGCTGGAGAAACTCAGCAGATATGGCAGCATCTGAAGAGAGAAAAGCAGAGTTAACACTTTGAGTCCAATGACCATTCCACAGATGTTGCCAGACTTGCTGAGTTTCTCCGGCTGTTTTTCTGTTTTCATCGCAAATTTCCGGCATCAGCAATTTTAAATTTGCTCCATGTTTTATGCCTGGCTGAAATTTCTTTTCCAATGAATCCAATGAAGAAAAAAAAATGGAGCATAAAATGTTTTGCTGATTTGGTATCATCTGTTTTGCATGACTGCCAAATACCAATTTCACTCCATAATCCTTTGACTCAATCTCAACAGCTGAGTTTCCTAAAATAAAGAAAATATGTTGTATTCCGATAACATCTTTCACAACCTCAAGGTGTCCCAAAGTGTTTCACAACCAAGAAGATATTTTTTGAAGTATAGTCACTGTTGTAATGTAGGAAATGCAGCAG
The DNA here is from genome assembly GCA_024137785.1 of Ginglymostoma cirratum. Classification (NCBI taxonomy): domain Eukaryota; kingdom Metazoa; phylum Chordata; class Chondrichthyes; order Orectolobiformes; family Ginglymostomatidae; genus Ginglymostoma; species Ginglymostoma cirratum. The sequence continues at coordinate 13,231,174 of JAHRHZ010000039.1, forward strand.
CCAATTGCATATACCAAACACTCACATGGAATCTTTTATGTCCAATCAAAAAGGCAATCAGAGCCCTCAGTTAATTGCTTTATCCAAAAGACAGCAAATCTGACCATTTGACAGTCTAGATTTATTTTTAAGTGCTTAGAATTGTAGATTGAGCCTACAGTCTTCTGACAGAATCACGAATGCTACCATTGAGGCTGAAATAATATTCTGAAATGTAGGAAGTAACTGAATTCACATATCACAAATTTTGCTTACTACAGGAAAATAGCTAGAAGCACATGAGGTGAACAGTCCCTGTGCCAGAACATACAACAACCCCCACTTAAACACTGGCAGCAAATGATGAAGAAAATACCACATGGCTAACATTTTAGTATTGCAGCTTGCTCCACAATTCTTAACATTGTTTTTAAGAAATAAAGTTTGATTGTTGAACAGCAAAAGTGATCTTACAAGAAAAATAACATTGTGGTAGATTTTTAACTACCATGTGATTTGGAATACTGTGGAAGATACACAATATGGAAACTGCCTGGTTTTTATTCTTCAAATTCATTCGAAAGAAAGATTGACACGTTTGTATGAGAAGCCGATCAGTTTCACAGCCAGCTAACAATGTGCAAACTTCCTCCTATTATTGAAGCATGAAACAAAATATATTAGTAATAACAGGTAAATAATTGTTCATAAACACTGATTTTAAAAAAATTGAGCTTTTGTTCTGCAGCATCTAGTCAAAGTTTTGTCAATAACATCAAAAGGTCAACGTCCGTCTAGTCACCTGACATACTTCTCTCCTGATTAAAGAAAAGGCAACTCATCTAGATGGGTATATGAATAGGAAGGGTTTAGGGGGATATGGGCCAAATGCTGGCAAATGGGATTAGATTCATCTGGTCGAGTTGGACTGAAAGGTCTGTTTCCATGCTGTATAATGCAATGACTCTAAAAGAAACTTAGGAGAGTTTGATAATAGGTAGCTGATCAGATATCACCCATTTCACTTCATAATTACTGCCCAAAGAATCTAATGGTCTGTGGGAATGTTTATACTCTTGTCCATGAGATTTTCGAAACTTTGTTTCAAAATCAAAATCAGACTGCTGTAATGTGAAGCAGGCTGAATATCGAATTCCCAGGCAACTTTGTCCAAGTTGCAGCAAGAAGGAGGGTAATCTGTAAATCCAGGCTTGGAGCCAACCTGCAGCTTTATTCACACTCATGCCCCCTTGTTTTGTTCATCTCATTTGTAAATTCATCCTCGTTAATATACCAACTGCACGTGAGTGCACATACAGACATTGGGGAATCTTCGTCAGCAATCTTTTGGACTTAATGTTGGGCTATCAAACAAATGCTAATGTCTTTCAAGCCAGGTCCTGAAGCATGCAGAGAAAACCCCTGCAAAATTAACTTCAGTGAACCATGCCTTGAATGCTGAAAACCTTCTCTCACATTGGATCCTGCTTTCTCAATGCTCACAAAGCCAATGTTCCAAGGAAGGACAAAGATTGTGCTTCTAAAGACATTCTGAAGCTTTCGGTCAAGAACAACAGCATTGACATGAATGACTGTAAGGAGCTCACTCCCAGTCATTCTGAACGGTACTAACTTGTCCATCAAGCTGCTGCACACTTTGAGTCACAGTGTCCTAATGATGAGGCAGGGTAGCAGCAGAGAAGGGAAGAAAAGGAAACAAATCCTGCATTCTGGACCCTATACCCTCATGGAAAATCCTGCACCATGTGCCCAAAGATCCGTAGGTTGTGAATAGATCTATCCAGTTTCTTACAGACCTATGGCAGGAAATTGTGACCTGGAGTATAAATCCTCCTCAAATCATGGGACAGCAGATGGATAAACTGGTGCTGGTATGAGCTGTCAGGCTCCTAAAGGCAATGATAAAAAAAATTTAATGTATTTGAATATACAGTGATAAGAAAGTGTAATATTTTGGGCTGCAGTGTGAATGTGGTTTCATTTCAATTTGCCAATTTGTTTAAAGTGCCAGAATTTTGCTGGAGATTTTTCGCTTAGATTTCATGATTGATTACTAACAAGCATCTGGGAACACCCGCATTTTCGCAGATAGTCGACACTCAGTTGACTGATTATAGTTCATTTTTAAAATTTCACTTCTTTTATCATTTGTATTTTCCTTACCTAGCCTTCACTACTTTGCTGGGATTTTTTTTTCAACAATTGGAATGTATCCTTGGCTCCTTCTCTGCTTTACTACAAAAGCTTTGTTATCAGACCTTGAATACCATTCCCTCCCTTCTACAGCGAGATGCTGCAGCACCCGGTCACGGAGACTATTAGCACTTCGGCATTTCATCAATTTCATGGCTAGAATTTAACTGTCATGTTCTTTCTGCTGGCCCCTCATTGATAAACATAAGATACAGGTTTAAAGACAGCACATTCCTTTCATATCCACAATTTTCAAAAAGGAATCTGTACCAACACAAACATAACAGTCCTATCTGCCTGGTCATTATCACAAGCAGCAGGCAATAATGGATAAAAAAAAGTAAGTGTTGATATTTCTTCCTTCCCGCCCTCTCTTTAAGCTCACTGTGAACTCATAACAGCAAGCCCTGAGGACTGAGAATTATGTTGCATACGGTTCTGCTTGAGGTCATAGGATTGAAAACATTTTTGGCACGTTTTCCTGTGTTGATGCTGGCACTGCTGTTGTTTGGGCCAATGGGTTTCGCACTTGGCACAGGCTCGAGTGGAGGATGAATTGCAAATCAGATTGAATTTTGAGTGTCATAGTCAGCCTGATCGTCTTAAGAGAAGATGACAAGTACTGAGGAAAAACACTGTCATCATGGCTGCCAAAATGGTTAAGATCAAAATCTTGGCTGTGAGACAGTGTACTTCATTGCCTACCCACAAATAGTTCCAGGATCTCCTAGTTCCATTTTTATTTTACAACTTGTTTCATCCGAGTTGATTTTTTTTTAAAGTGCTCAAGAACACATTATCATATCATTCAAGGTGGCCTGAGAGGACATTTCTCCCAGTGCAGACAAGGGAATACAGAACAAAGCACTAACTATGGGGAGTATAAGGGTGTGTCAACAAGAAGAGTTACAAGTTAGTCAATCACTGATTTTTTTTCCCTTCATCCGCAGAGCCAATCTGTGATTTGGGTGTAAAAGGGCTGAAGTGATACAATTCTGACCCTAGGCCACTTCCTTCTGTTGTTTTAAGGGAGGTAGGATGGTTTGGGTTGGGGAACAGAGAGGTACAGGGGTTGTAGGTGACTAAGCAGCTCTGAGGAAGTAAATCGGTGGTATAAGGGCATGAACCTAATATCTTGCACATTTGAACTCAGGGTTGCCTGTTTGATTGAGCGTACCTGCCTGAGCTGCACTACATTTAGAATGCAAATGTTAATGACATGATGATGTATAACCTGATAAAACACTGGTCTCAGCAGTCACATGCTGCTGTGGATCTACAGTACTGTTCTCTACTACAGGTTATTCCATTTACCCTTCTCAGAGATCAGTATAATATATAATATTGTGTCAATTAGAGAGTTTTCTAGTACCCTTGACTGTCAGACAACATCTTCCCACCATCTTCTCTACCAAGTCTCTAACTTCCTTTCTTCTGAGGCTCTAGACCTCCAACTCCACCATTGCTCATCATTCATTACTCCAATCCACCTTTCCTACCTCCCCATGTCCAGGATCAGCTCCACCAGGATCAGCAGCCCCAGGAATGGCAGGGGGTTACCTCAGCACACATATTGAAATCCAATACACAATTTTCAGCAAGCCTAAAGCCTTCACCTTTAAGCACTCATTTCCCACTTTATACCAATTTTCTGCATAAGACTAATCACTTAGTGAGTGACTTTTGAACACAAACCTGGTCTAATCTTTCAATTTCATAACAAAGGCTTGAAATCAGATTTAACTCCTATCATAGAGCTATACAGTCATAGAAATTTATAGCACGGGAACAGACACTTCAGTCGAGCTTATCCACGCCAACAAGATATCCTAAACTGATCTAGTCCCATTTGCCAAAATTTGGTCCGTATCCCTCTAAACCCTTCCTATTCATATATCAATCCAGATGCCTTTTAAATGACGTAATTGTACCAGCTTCCACCACCTTCTCTGGCAGCTCATTCCATACACGCACCACCCTCTGCATGAAAAAGTTGCCAGTTAGGTTCCTTTTAAATCTTTCCACTCTCAAAATAAACCTATGCTATCTAGTTTTGGACTCCTCTGCCCTGGGGAAAAGACTTTGACTATTCACCCTATCTATGCCCTTCATGCATTTATAAACTTCTATACGGTCACCTGTCAACCTCTGAAGCCCCAGGGAAAATATCCCCAGCCTCTCCCTATAAACCCTCCAACCCTGGCAGCATCCTTGTAACTCTTTCAAGTTTTACAACATCTTTCCTATAGCAGGAGACCAGTATTCCAAAAGTGGCCTAACCAATGTCCTGTACAGCCACAATATGACCTCCTAACTCCTACACTCAATGCACTGACCAGTAAGGGCAAGCCTACCAAATGTCTTCTTCACTATCCTGTATGCCTGCGACTCCACTTTCAAGGAACTGTGAGCCTGCACTCTAAGGTCTTTTGTTCAGCAACACTCCACAGAACCTTACCATTCAGTGTATAAGTCCTGCCCTGATTTGCCTTTCTAAAATGTAGCACCTCGCATTTATCTAAATAAAACTGCATCAGCCATGATCAGTTACCCATCTGGTCAAGGTCCCATTATACTCTGAAGTACAGTCAGTTCTGCTATAATGTGTGTTCCGGCAATGCAAATTGGTTGTAACACAACTGACGAGTAAGGGAATGCTATTTCTAAAACTCAAAATTGTGTTGGCTATATCGTGATTCTATCAATGAGTGGAAGAGTACGTGTCGACATGATTGTTTCATGGGCTTTGCCCTGAGCATGTGCAATGTTAGCACTGAAAAAATCTCCACTCCGGGATCACATAATCAACATGGACAACAGAGCAACTTCAAAACCTCCTCCCCATCATGTCATCTTGACATTTTTTCAAGGTAAGATGTTAAATTTACTTTTATTTCATTATTAGATATTAATTAAACATTCATTTGAACTGTGCTATCCTTTGTGTTAGGCTTTTGAGTGATTTTTTTGGGTGGTCTGCCCCTAACCGCACCTTTTCCATAGGCCCCATTGTTTTTGTGTTGTGCAATTTTCTATAACGCAACGTTGCGCAGGAACGCAACCGCTCTGATATAGCAGAACCAACTGTAACCTTCTTCGCTGCCCACTACACCTTCAATTTTGGTGCCATCTGCAAAATTACTAACAATGCCTCCTTGATTCACATCCAAATCATTTATTTAAATGAGAAGAAGCAGTGAACCCAGCACCGATCCTTGCAGCACACCGCTGGTCACAGGCCTTCAGTTTGAAGAGCAACCCTCAACCCTCTGTCTTCTATCTTCGAGCCAGTTCTGTATCCAAGTGGTTAGTTCTCCCTGTATTCCATGTGATCAAACCTTGCTAACCATCCTACCATGTGGAACCTTGTTGAAAGCCTGCTTCTTGCTGATCACAGCTAAGTTCCCCAGTGCTGTAAATACTTCCTTTTGTTGGGGACCAGGATGAATGCCTGTTATCACCACGAACATAAAGGCAGAAGAAAACATGAAATACGTCAAAGCCATCTGTGTACCCCACTCTGGCAGTAGTATCGATACCATTGAACAGATGCAGAAGATTCAATGAGCCGGTGGAAAGATAAAAGGCTTTGTTAAGGAGGAGCGTTGTGAGAAAATTGGCATATTTCACTTGAACAGAGAAGTTTAAAGAGATCTGTTAGAAGTGTACAAACTTCTCAAAGATTTATATAATGAATAAGGCACAAAGCTATTTCTGCTGGATGACATAAATTCAAGATCATGATCAAAATAACAATGTATGAAGCTGTGAAAACTATTACGTTATGCTTTGGGTTAACAGGACCAGCATCAGAATCTGCGTTGGAAGCAGGATATTTGTAAATGGAAGTGGGTAACTCTTGTGAAATGCACTTTAAAAAGGTAAAATGGAATGGGCATGAGAAAATGTCTAGTTGAATAATTATTTCTGGGCTCTGATGTAGAAGAGACTAGGACTCAAGGTTAGTAATTTTGCAGATGGCGCCAAAATTGAAGGTGTAGTGGGCAGCGAAGAAGGTTACAGTCGGTTCTGCTATATCAGAGCAGTTGCGTTCCTGTGCAACATCGCGTTATAGAAAATTGCACAACACAAAAACAATGGGGCCTATGGAAAATGTGGGGTTAGGGGCAGACCACCCAAAAAAATCACTCAAAAGCCTAACACAAAGGATAGCACAATTCAAATGAATGTTTAATTCGTGTCTAATAATGAAATAAAAGTAAATTTAACACCTTACCTTGGATCCTAGACTGAAGGGAAGACCGTTTAGAATGGAGATAAGGAGAAACTTCTTCAGCCAGAGTGTGGTGAATCTATGAAATTCACTGCCACAGAAGGCTGTGGAGGCCAGGTCATTGAGTATTTTTAAGATGGAGGTAGATAGGTTTTAGATTGTCAAGGGGATCAAGGGTTACAGGAAGGAAGCGGGAGAATGGGTTGAGAAACTTATCAGCCATGGATGAATGGCGGAGCAGATTCGATGGGCTGAATGGCCTAATTTCTGCTCCTATGTCTTATGGTCTTATGGTTCTACTCTTGGTGCTAACTGGTGTATATTCTGCTCCACGATAAAAGGAAATACGTACCACTGATTGAAATTCAGTAAACATGAGATGCTAACTTCTAACTAAACAATAATTTGAGCATAAATTGTACCTTGAATGAAATAAGAGATATGCAAATTGGGAGGGGAGGGGTGTGAATGTTGCTGAGACTATGGCAAGATTTTAAGAATCAGTTAGATAAGTGGTTAAAGGAATGGAATTTGTTCTGAGTTACACCTTCTCCTGACCTCTCTTCCATTCCAACTCTAGGTCTGAAGGTTGTAAAATCCCACAACAGGATTATCAGGCAGTGACTACTTCTGCTCTTGGTTGAGTGACATATTCTGTAGGTCTGTCTATTTTGTTTCCGTGACCTCAAGACTGTCCCAATAGGAGGTTTGAAAAGAAATGTACAAGGGTGTGCTAGAAGCATGCCAGGTATTACTAGAAAAGATGTGCTAATCTGGTGATGTTGCAACTCATCCAGTTCTGTAGAAGTCATATTGGACTTGAAAAGTTAAGTTTGGTTTTTGCTCCACAGATGCTGCCAGACCTGCTGAGCTTCTCCAGCATTTTATCATTTTACTTCAGATTTGGTCAAATTTTAATTGTTTTCGCTAGAGTGTCAGAACCAAAGGTGTGATCCGACAGAAGTACATAAAATTATAAGAGACACTGATAGGATGGATAGCCAGAGAATGTTTCCCAGGGTGGAAATGTCAAATACTAGGTGTCACAGGTTTAATGTGAGAGGGGGAAAGTGTAAAGGAGGTGTGCAAGGCAAGTTTTTACACATATGGTGGTGGGTGCCTGGAACACACTGCCAGGGAAGGCGGTTAAAGTAAACATGATAACATTATTTAAGAGGCATTCAGACAGACAGGGAATAGAGGGACACAGGCCATGAGCAGGCAGTTGGGATTAGTTTAGAATATCGTCATTGTCACCGCAGAGATAGTGGGCCAAAAGGCCTGTTTATAATATTCTATTTACAGAATCTGCAGTATTTGGCCATGAATTTGGATTGAAAATTAAACAGCTAACTGGAGGAGGGATCTTGGCAAATGCCCTCTCCATCAATGACATGGAAGCTCAGTAGCTTGGTACAAAATATTGAAGATTGCTTCTTGGACTGGAAGCCTGTGGCTAGTGATGTACCACAGGGGGTGGTGCTGGGACCTTTGTTATTTATATAAATAATCTGGATGTGAATGTGCAAGGTATGATTTGTAGATACAAAATCATTGGTAGCGAGGAAAGTTATTAAAAATTACAGAGGGATCTTGATCAGATGGGGAAGTGGGCTGAGGATTGGCAAATGCAATTCAATGCAGATAAGCATGAGATACTGCACTTTGGAAAGTCGAACCAAGGTAGGACTTATACAGTAAATGGTAAGGTCCTGAGGAGTGTTGTGGAACAAAAGGACTAGGAGTACAAGCGCATACTTTGTTGAAAGTGACATCACAGGTAGACAGGGAGGTAAGGAAGGCATTTAGGATGCAGACCTTTATCGGTCAAGGTGTTAAGTATAGGAGTTGGGATACTATGTTACAGTTGTATAAATCGGTGGTGAGGCTGCACTTGGAATATTATATACAGTGTTGGTCACACTGGTTAAGCGAAAGAATTGGTAAACTGGAAAGTGTGCAAACAAGATTTTCAAGGATGTTGCCAGGACTAGTAGGCTTGAGTTATAGGGAGAGGTTGACCAAGATAGAACTTTATTCCTTGGAACATAGGAGAATAAGAGTGACTTTACTGAGGTGTATAAAATCATGAGGGGCATGGATAGGATGAATGTATAGAGTCTTTTTCCCCAGAGATGGGGAATTGAAAACTAGAGGGCATAGGTTTAAGGTGAGTTGGGAAAGATTTAAGAAGGACCTGAGGGACAACTTCTTCAACAGAGAGTGGTGCATATATGGGATGGGCTGCCAGTGAAAATGGTTGAGGCAGGTACAATAGCAAAATTTAAAAAAACATTTGGATAGGTTCATGGATGGGAAGAGTTTAGAGGGATATGGACAAAATGCGGGCAATTGGAACGAGCTGAGTAGGCACCATGGTCAGCATGGACCAGTTTGGGTTGAAGGGTATGTTTCCATGCTGCTTTACTCTATCACTCTAAAAACACAAGGTAAAGCATGTGCAACCATCTTCAGCCAGAAGTTCTGAGTGGATGATCTATCTTGACCACCTCCTGTGGAGGACAGCGTTTCAGTCTTCAGCCAAAACATTTCACTCCAATGCGACATCAAGAAGCAGTTGAAGGAATTGGATACTGAAAAGGCTATGGGCCCTGACAAAATTCCAGCAATTGTAGTGAAGGCCTGTGTTCCAGAATTATCTGTACCCCTAGCTAAGTTGTTCCAGTATGTCTACAACACTATCATCTTCCTCACAGTGAGGACAATTGCCCAGATTTGTCCCATGCATAAAAAGCAGGACAATTCAACCCGGCTATTACTGCCCCAACAATCTACTCTCAAACTTAAAAACAAAATCGATGGAAACTAACATTGACAGTGTTATCAAAGCAACATATGCAAAACAATAACTTATGAAGATCAGTTTGGGTTCCACAAGGTATGCTTGGTTCCTGCCCTCAGTGCAGCCTTGTGTCAAGAGGAAAGGTCACTGTTGACACAAAGGCAGCAGTTGACAGAGTGTTGCATCAAGGAGTCCTGACAAAATTGAAATTAAAGGAAATCACTGGGAAATCTTTCCATAGGTAGATGGTTAAAAGACAGCAAGGAAGTAAATGCCATGTGAGAAAAGCTTATTCATAGGAATGTTTCAGTGTAGAATGCATTGCCTGGACATGTGGTGAAGGCTGGTTCAAACAAAGCATTCAATAGGACATTGGATGATTCTTAACTAGAAATAATGTGCAGGGTGTGGCGAAATGTGGCACTAAGTTAAAATTCTCACTCGGAACTGGTTTAGACACAATGGACTTTTGTCTGTTCCGTAACAACTTAGTGAATCTGTATTTTTGTACTTTAGGATTACAACCTTATTTTGGGGTTGATGTGATTTTTGCATTAAGAAGAAAGTTTAGACCAGTTTTAAAAAATGTGCTAAGCGAAAAGTATTAAGGAGATGATGTTATCATTGTGTAACTCCATTACAAAGATCTAACCCAGCTCTGAAGCATGTCCCCACACTCATAGCGGCACAATGACATCCAGTCAAATAGACTTTTTACAACATACAGCAATAAGTCAATGAGACCAATATCTCCACATAACATATTTTAAAAAATAAAACTTGATTTATTCTCCCTAGGGATGAGAGTGAAGAGAACAAGCAGTGATCAGACATATCCAGCGACAGCTAGAAGTCAAAAGATCAATAGAGGTGAGGAGGTCCTGGTTTGCCTAGCATCAATGAGCTTTGTGAAAATTGATAAATAATAATTTGATATTGATGTTGAAAATTGATATCTAATAATTTTTTAATATTGTAACCCTGACACCAGCTTGGAATTGAGTTACGGAGTGCATCACCATCACAGCACTTGCAGTTAAAGCGGGACAGACAAGATGCTTACAGGCTGCTTAAAAGGACATTAAAACCTTAAAATAAGGTTATAATCCGAAGGTACAAATTTCATTGAAATATAAACATTTGGAAACATGTTGTTTTACTCATAAATAATGTCAAGATGTTACAATTTAGCCTCTCTCAAACTCATTCTGTTTGCCATTGCTTTCATGCTACTGATGAACTGAAGTGTAATTTTGAAAATATGGACTCTTGTGATCCAGTGGGTGAATAATCTGTCCTCACGATTTTGTTCAGAATTTCACCTTTCGGAAATTTCTTTGCATGATCAATATGTTTAATTGGCTTAAACACTGGGAGGTAATTTTCTGATCTGCACTGCCTTCAATTTGCAGTATATGCTGCTACTTGGATAGGATTGGAGTGAGAAATCTCCCAAATAGCCTTTCACCTCTGAATCTGGGTCCAGACACAGCCTATAATTATGGGATGAAAGATTCCTCTGTCTCCTGCTCTTAGGAGTTCTGCGAAAAATAGATTTTGGCAGTGTTGCTTGTGGAAATGATCTGCAAAGGCCAGGAACTATTAGCCTTGTCTTTATTGCAGTACTCTCGTCTCCTAGCTGGAAGCTTGATATGACCCCATTCTGAACGTTTGGAGGTACTGGTGAAGCGTTAAAGTAGTGCACTGTCCATCTCATTTGGTGGATTTACAGGATACTGTGCTACTGCTCAGAAAAGGCTAAGGGAGTCCTCCTCATGTCTTGACTATCATTCCTCTCATTACTGTGGCAACTGGATTCACAAATTGTCTGCCGTGTTCCCTGTGTTACAACAGTGATTACACTTTCAAAGTGCTTTTGTTGAATGTGAAAATTTTCCTGACATTCTGAGTTTATAAATGTTATTTGAGACAGTTGGTCTGAAAGGGTTAACTCAGAAGCTTTGGACCAGCTCTGCCCACTGATCTGTAAATGCCTGTCTCTGGGAGGAGCAAGTCAGAACTTGTCAGTCGTTGGTTTGACAATTTTGCCGTCAAAGGATATACAGCACAGGATTCCCATCTCTTCAGAGATAATAATTTCCTAACTGGTGTTAGTGTAGTAACCCAGTCTCAAGCTAATTTACCTTGTTATTCTTTGATTAAGAAACAAACTACTTTTTGTTACTCAACGACATGTCTCATTTGCTGAAGATTTATTAGTGGTTAATCTTTCAGCACTTAATGCTAGTAAATCCCCAGATTATGATTACAAAAAGGCTAGGTGACAGTACATTGATGCAATGATGATCCTAGCAGAACCAGCTGCCTGACTTACAACAATGAAAGGCGCTATAGAAATATAATTTCTTTAGTCCAATTTGTAACTAATTGAACATATTAATCAAAGAAATCAAAAATAAGGAAATGTCACATTGTGACATTAGTGGGTTGAGCTTGATGTACCTTGTTCAGACAAAATAGAGTTTTCTACTGCTTTTAAGCATAAGGTAATGCACCAGGGAATTCTAGTAATTATACAAGATAGTCACAATGGATCATATTACATTTTCCAGAACGAAAACCCTTTAATTTGAATTGCACAACATTAAGAAAATTAAAAGCTGTTTATAAAGTCTCCGTACCACATTACGCACCACTTCATTCTTACCCAAGAAACAAGGAAAAAGTACAGTCTAAGTCAGAGGACCTGCGCCTTTGGCTGTCAAGCAACTTAAAACCTGTTATTCCTGTAACCTAGTGACAACACTGGTATCTACCCAACAATGTGGAAAGTTGCCCAGGTACATCCTGTACACAAAAAGCAGGACAAATTGAAACCCGATCAATTACTGAACAATCAATCTACTCTTGGTCATTAGTAAAGTGATGGAAGGTATTATCAACAGAGCTATCAAACAACACTTGCCTAGGATTAACCTGCTCACTGATGCCCAGTTTGGGTTCCATCAGGGCCACACAGCTCTTGTCCTCCTTAGTGCTTTGGCTCAAAAATGGACAAAAGAGTTGAATTCCAAAGGTGAACTGAGAGTAATAGCCCTTGACATTGAGGCCTCACTTAACCAAATGTGGCATTAGTCTGAGCAAAAGTAGAGTCAATGGAAGTTTGGCGGCAAACTCACCACCAGATAACGTAATACCTAGCACAAAGGAAGATGGTTGCAGTTGCTGGACATCAGCCCCAGGACGTCACTGCAGGAGAACTTCAGAGGAATGTACTAGGCCCAAGCAATCTTCAGCTACTTCCATCCATTATAATGTCAGAAATGGAAATGTTCACTTTTGATTACACAACATTCAACCATTTATAACTTATCAGATATAAAGCAGTCCATGTCCAAATGCAGAGGTACCTGCACACAATCCAGGTTTGGGCTGACAAGTGATAAGTAACATTTGCACTGCACAAATACCAGGCTATGACCATTCCCAATGGTGTTACCATCAATGAATTCCCCACTATCAACATGCTGGGGGTTACCATTGACCAAAACCTGAACTGGATTAACCATATAAATACTGTGGCTATAAGAGCAGGTCAGAGGCTTAGAGTCCTGCAGTGAAAAACTCATCTCCTGACTCCCTACAGCCTGTCCATCGCCTACGAGGCACAAGACAGGTGTGTGCTGGAATACCTTCCACTTTCCTGGATGAGTGAAACTCCAACAACACTCAAGACACATGAGACCATCCAGGACAAAACAATCCACTTCATTGGCATCATATCCACAAACGCTCAGTCTCTCCACCACTGATGCTCGGTAGTAGCAGTGTGTACATCTACAAGATGCACTGCAGAAATTCACCAAAGATCTCTGGACAGCATCTTCCAAACCCACAAGCAATTCAATCTAGGACAAGGACCGTAGATACAAAGGAACACCACCACCTGAAAGTTCCCCTCCAAACCATTCACCATCCTGACTTGGAAATGTATCACCGTTCCTTCGGAATTGCTGATTCAGAATCCTAGAACTCCTTCCTTAACAACATTGTAGGTCTACCTACTCTAAATGGATTGCATTGATCCAAACATCCATGGGACCATCACCTTCTCAAGAGCAAATAAGATTGTGTAGTAGATGTGGGCATAGTTAGCATTGCCCAGATACCGTGAATGAATAAAGAAAAACATTTCTATCCTAAGCCATACAGATGCAACAGGTAAATCATGGAATTCTTCCCACTTCTAATATTTTTGCTTAATGCCAAAATATTTACCTTCCTATAGAATTCTTTGTTCAATTATGCTGCAGACCTGTTAAAAATACAATACTTTAGAAAAGTACATATGTAATGTAAGTGGTAGACTATAACTTGAACTAATATCTTAGATTTCCATTTGCAACAACAGGTATGAAGATGATCCATCTGCATCTTCCAGGTCTCACAGCCACAGATCTTTACCTGGGATCACCTACATACATATGAAATTATTAAATGTGTGTTTTTAAAAAGAATATTGCTGTATCCAAGTAAATGACTATTGATATAAATTCAGTGGCTGTCTTGAGGGAGAGAAATGTTGGAATGTCACACCCTACAAGATGTCAAGGAGTGGTAGACAAAAAAAGGAAGAAACATGACACAAACTGATTTGTAATTTTTGAAAGTTGTCTCAGCCTGTGAAGACAATGGGAGAAAAGACAGGGTAAGAGATATGTCTTGTATCTTCCCCTTTTAAGAATACACAAGAACAGGGGTTAAAAGCTCTCATTTGTATGTGCTTATAAAAGAGGATGTGCCCATGAGCTGAGGCACTGATCTGTGCCATTGGGTGGAGGTGCTCACATATTCTAACCTGAACTGAAGCAATACAGTGCTGTGAAGGTCATATTCAAAGAGCCCCACGTTAGTCACCCATGTATCACAGGTAAAGTTACTAGAAGCTAGTTAACCAACAAGCCAGTCAAAATGAAAGAGGATAATAGAGGTTTATTTTGAGTACTCTAAGTGCTATCATCAAAAAGGAGCAGGATAAAAGGTTTTCGACTAGCTGCAAAGCCAAGATTTCCAAAATCAATTATTTAACTATTAATGTTACATTACCTACTCTTCATAAATGCTTATGTCTGATTCATATATCTGTTAACTTCTTTTTGACTCATTTCTCATTTCTAATTTGTCTGTACGTGTAATGTTATTACTTCTTCTGTCATTTGGTAACTAACAAACTCACTCTTTCTGTTAAATGCAGGAAACCTGGTTAAGTTCACTCTTGGTAAAACATAAATTCATTTCAGGTTGAGAGAAAGTTATCCACAAGGGCAGGATCCTTTGCGAATTAACATTGTTGTGATCAACTGAGAGGATGGATGAATTAAGAAGGGGGGGATGGTGGCAGTTTGTCCCTTTTCACATGGAAGCTTTACAACTTAGGGTATCCCACCTGGAGCTGAAATAACTTAGAAATCTTCACCCACAGTTGGATTGTTAAATGGAAGGCAATGTCAAGTTTTAGTTATACTTTGGCTCCCAATAACCTCTTGTTGGAGGTGATGATGTTATATTAATCATAAAATGTACATGTTGTGTGGGAGACAGTCTATTATCTACAAATTATAGCTCAGTACTGTCTTGTACAACTTAAATTGTCGTGGGATTAGTTGGCAACCACTCTATGATTCTTCATTTATTTTTAAATCAGAATTAAATATATCTGTAATCAGCTAAACTCAGCTTCCACACTATATCCCACATTCTGTTATATTGTGACAGTAAGTTAGATATCTGTACAAAATGTGATCAATCAATTTAAACTGATGGTTACTCTTTTAAAGTTTATGAATTGTAGGCAGGATTTCAATTTTTCATATCAAAGAATGTCATACTCAACCATGATGTTCCCATTTCAGGTTAAAGGTATTTAACCACAAAAAGCACAAAAACTTCCAAAACTCCTGAAGGTGAGAGCAAATGGTGAGTTAATATTAGTTTGATTTTCAATTTGAGGCACTTGGATGTATAAAAAATTTGCTGACACTCTGTGGCTTTAAAAATGTCTAGCATATTCAGATACTGGAGACAGGCTCCTCCTTGGCTTTTAGAGTCAAAATGCAGTTCAAATGAGATCAACCTGGATTAGATGAAAACCAATTAAAATCAAAATGTTCTAGAAGTCCAAAGCCACGTGTGTTTACTGTTGTGTCAAAATAAATAATTTTAAATTCTGTTTCAAGCCAGTTGCTCTGTCCAGCTTTATTGTGGGCAGCTTTCAAACCTCTAGCTCACTCCTGAATGTGGTGACACAAAAGCGCCACACTTTCCATGGTTTCCTCTCCATATTGAGATAAACATTTCTAAATAAAAGGAAACTGCATGTTGCTGCAGATAACCCTCTCAAAGCAACCATGGGTACCTTACTTAGAAAGCCATGAGCAAGATGCATTTACCTAGGGCAGAAAGGGAGATAGACAACTTTCATGAAGATAGAAGATAGGAGCATTGACACATTGAAAATAGAAACAGGAATTGGGCAATTGACCCTTTGAGCCTGCTCCACCATTTAGAAAGATCATGGCAGATCATCCAACATGGTACTCTGTTCTCCCCACTGGGGAGACGATGGCCTAGTGGTATTATTGCTAGGCTGTTAATCAGGGGACCTCGATTTGTATCCTGCCATGACAGATGTGGAATTTGAATTTCTTTTTTGAATCTGGAATTAAGAATCTAATGATGATCATGAATCCATTACCAATTGTTGGAAAAACCCATCTGGTTCACAAAAGTCCTTTAGGAAGGAAACTTCCATCCTTATGTGGTCTGGACTACATGTGATTCTAGACCCACAGCAATGGGTCAGCAACCCTAGACTCTTAAACTGCCTTCTGGGGAATTAGGGATGAGAAATAAATGCTGGCCTAGCCAGCAATGCCCTCATTGTGTCAGTGAATTTTTTAAAAAATTGATTGGTTTAGCCCTATGAATTATAACTAACTCCTTGTCGAAAACATTCAATATTTTGACCTCAACTGCACTGTGTGATGGAGAATTCAATAGCCTCACCACTCTGTAAGGAGGAGAAATTTCTCCATATATCAGTGCTAAATGGCCTATCCCTCATCCTTATCCTGATCTGGACTCCCCAGTTATCAGGAACATTTTCTGCATTTACCTTGTTTAGTACTGTTAGAATTTTATAGGCTTCTATGAGATTCCCACCTAATCCCTATTCTTCTAAACTGCAGTGAATACTGTCCTAACAGACCCGGTCTGTCTTCATAAATCAGTACTGCCAAGACAGCACACTTGTGTAATATATTAACTCTTCCTCCTACTGAAAGAAATTAAACTCCTTTGACCTTGACTGAAGCTTCATTAAAATTAAATTATATTTTTCAGTCAGTTATTTGGAGATTGGTTTCTTGCCCAGTGAGATTTTCAGTCAGACTATAATCACTTGTAATGAATGCACCATCAATTATTGCCAACAGCAGTGTGTACCATCGATAAGACTCACTGCAGAAATTCACCAAGTTTCCTTAGACACGACATTCCAAACCAACAACCACTACCATCTAGAAGGACAAGGGCAGCAGGTACATGGGAACATCACCACCTTCAAGTTCCTTTCCAAGCCACTTACCACCCTGACTTGAAAATATATAACTGTTCCTTGCATCGCTGAGTCAAAATCCAGACACTCTGTCCCTGTTGGGACTATGATTCTCTCTGTAGCAAATGGATTACAGCAGTTCAAGAAGGCAGCTCAGGACCAACTAAGGATGGGCAATAATAAATGCAGGCCTTGCCAATGACACTCTCATTCCTTAAATGAACTAAAATAAATACAACAAGCTTACAAAGTATCCATAATTGAGGAGTAAAGTGAATGTGGAGTCCAGAGAGTTAAATCATTGTTGCAAAAAACAAGTGCTGCACATTTCAGCCTTGTAAAACTACCTGTTATCCTAATCAAGTGCAGTTGATCATCATCAAAATGACCGAATGGGTAGGAAGCTAAAGATTCAACTCCCTGTCCCACCAAACTTGACTTCACAGCTCAGTCCATGGGATTAAAAAGCTGTTTCTAAGAAGGAGCAGCCTCACTGGGAGCTGCAGGCTACCCACCATAATAGACGTCACTATGCACAATAGTTACCAAGAGCAATGAATATGGACAAGGAACCATACAGGAAAGATTTGGTTTTCAAGAGGCTGTGGACCAGCATCAAGAGTATCTTTTCAGTACAGCTGAGGTGCGATTGAGTTGAACTCGTTGATGAACATCATGAAGAAATTGTCTGCAGACAATGCAAGGTTCAGAATACAGTCAAGGTCAATAACCCTGAAGCCAAACGCCTTCCAAACCTCCAATTCCAAAAAGAAAGCATTCTAGAAAAATTCTAAAACTTCCAGATAGCCTGAATTTGTGAAATTAGAGACTTGGTGAGTGACAGCATAGTGGTAAATGTAAATATGTAGATGTAAATGTATAAATGTTAACCATGGGGATAAAGCTTGTGAGTAGATGTTGTATAAAGTCATAGTTCTGTAATTTGTTAATGTTGAAGGCTGCATTAATCTCCCCCCAATCTGATAATGCCATACAGTATTGGATGAGGTGGGGGAAGTAACTCTTGATCTGATAGGGACAAATGTGTCATCTTTGTCTCTTAATAATCTTAGTAACAATCTCTACCTAGTTAATGCGACTTGTGCCTGATTGTCATCATGCAGTAAATGGAACTTTATTAAAACAGAAGTCTCTTCTAGTTGAGACTAACTACTGTAAACCAAATAGGACCTTATTCCCAGTCAAGAAAAGAGGGATGGTGGCAACATTCCTCCATCCATAACTACTACAGGGCAGGATATATTGCTTGTGACTTCTAACCTATGATTTATCGTGAACTCAGAACATTTAGCCTCAGGAAATGAGGCAGGGTCAATTGAGGCTTTTCAGATGGAATTGAGCCATTACCTGAAAAGGAAACAACTTTCCAGACAATGGGAAAAGCCATGAGAATGGCATTCGATTAATGGCTCTTTCAGTGGGCCAGTACAGACACAACAGGCTGAATGGTCTCCTTCTCTTCTGTAACCACTCTATAATGGTATAATAGCCACCTTTTCAAGGTAATACAGCAATAGCCACATCCTGAGAAAAAAATTCTTAAAAATCAGAATATTTAACTATCTCTCAAAAAAATACGGTCATTGACACTACAAAAGTATGACATTTTCACTTGGAATGAGTAATATCTAAAATCTCCCATTGGATCTACAATGAATAATATTTCCATACTCTTTGTATGGTAAAACCATAAGATGTAGGAGATAAGTAGGCTATTCAGGCTCTCGAGTTTGCTCGGCCATATAATTAAATCATGGTTGATTTGGTGACTCTCAACTCCACTTTCCTGCCTTTCATAGCTCTTGATTCACTTACTGATTAAAAATCCATCTATTTTAGCCTTGAATATGCTTAACAACCTACCCTCTATGTCCCTCTGTGGTAAAGAATTCCACAAATTCACTCCCCTCTGAGGCAAAATATTCTCCTCATCTCTGGTCTAAAAGGGTGGTCCCTTATTCAGAGATTATGCCCCCTGGCAGTAGACTCTCGAACAAGGGGAAACAATCTTTCCACATCCACCCTGTCATGTCCCCTAGGAATCTTGTATGTTTCAATAAGGTCGCCTTTTATTCTTCTAAAGTCCAATGAGTACAGGTCCAATCTACTCAACCTCTCCTCATAATGCAATCACTCCATATCTGGTGTTCGCCTAGTGAACATTCTCTTGATCACCTCCCTTGGCAATGCATCTTTCCTTTGGTAAGAAGGCTAAAACTGTTCACAGTATTCCAGCTTTGCTCTGACAAGTGCCTTATGTAGCTCTAACAAAATGTTCCTATTTTTATATTCCATTCTGTTTGATATAAAAGCCAACATTTCATTTGATTTCCCTTTAGCTCGCTGAACATGGATACTGGCGTTTTGTAATTCATGAACAGTGATTTCCAAATCCCTCTGTTCCATAGCTTTTTGCAGTCTTTCTCCATTTTAACAATATTCAGCTTCTCTACTCTTCCTGCTTAAGTGTATAACTTCACATTTTCCCACATTATATTTCATCTGTTACATTTTATCCACTCGCTTAACAGCCTATATTCCTTTGCACATTGTTTGCATCATCCACTACACTTGCCTCCTGATCTGTTTCTGTGTTCTTTTAATTAGCCAATCTTCCATCCACGCTGATAGACTACAACTGTTCTTCAAGGTGGTTCATCCCACTTTATCAATGGATAATAGGAACTGGAATTAAATTTTGGCCTGTTCAGTGCTAAACAACCCCATGAATGTAGAAAACAAAGCAATTTATTAATTTTATTTCTTTTGGTAATCTTCTCAAAATGAAGAATAGCAGCCAAAAGAATTGCGGAAGCTGGAAATCAGAAACAAAAACAGAAGTTGCTGGAGAAGCTCAGCAGGTCTGGCAGCATCTGCAGTGAGAAAGCAGAGTTAACATTTTGGATTCAGTGTTTTGATTTATCTCTACACATGGTGACACAACTGCTGAGTTTCTCCAGCAATTTCTGTTTTTGTTTCTGAAGATAACAGCACTGAGCGATAGAATGCATTGACTGGTTTTTAATGCATTTTGAGAAATGAATGCTTTCAGATCATGGATAAATTCCCTCTTCTTGCATTTGGCATCATCTCACTCTTAGAAGGCTATATCCTATTCTACTAAAGTAAAATTATAAAAGAGAAAAAGCCTTGGGAATTTAGTAATGAAACAACTCCCCAATGGACTGAGGTAGACTGTACAGAACTTGAGAGAATTGTAATCACAGTGCCGATCATGTACTAAGACAAAGTCAGATATACAACTGGATGACATCACTTCATTACTGCCACATGGACCACCCAAGATGTATGGGAGATCCCCAGAAGATATTGAGGTGGACCTATTAAACCAGTGGGGATTGAGACTGGCGTCCATGTGGAAGGCTCTTGTCTCATCCACACCTAACCACTGCTCACCAGGCTGGGGTGCTTCAGCTGGATGTGTTTTCCTTTTGAATTCCCAAACTGGTTTCCTCCGGAGATGGCTCATTGCTAAGTGCTGGCACATACTATATTGTTGCACTGGTCTTAACCAAATGTAGAAGATGAAACTAAAGATTTAGAAAATATTATGATTCTGATTGTTTCACAATTTTGGACATAAGCCTATATTTGTGGATTGATTATTAAAACAGCAGTGGGCTGCAGCAAAACAGAACACACATCATGGGATTATGTAAGCATTACAGGACAGATAACCATAGCCAACAGGGACAAAAGATCTAGATGGAGCACGTGAGAATTCTTAGTCCACAAGTGTAACATATCCCAAATGATGTGCTACAGGACCACTTGGATGTCCTGATGCACCGACTATCCAGGAATTTCCAGGAAAGGTTAGCCTTCCAGTGGGCAATGACTCTTCATCCAAAACCGTTAGGAAAATGTGTGACTCTGAGTCAGAATCAGTTGTCTGAATAGTCACCTCAGAAAGAATTGAGGAGATAAAACCTTCTCCAACACCGACATAACTAATAAACAGACCCATCTCACTACTCACCAAATTCCCCCCTTTCACTTTGGACACAGCCCCTTCACTTGACACACCTGCTACCTAACAGATGCTCTGACTTGATGCTCTCCTAGCTAACATCACCCTTACCTGACATGCACCTTCCTCGGCACATCCCCTGCCTGATCTGACCCAAAGCCCCTGGCCTAATGCATCATCAGCCATGCAGTCTCCTAATCCAAGCTGACCATCCCTCCAAAATTCTTACTGACCTACCTACCAGCCTACTCCCACACATGCATGCTATCCCACACACTCACCCATCCACCAGTCACTGTTCCCATCATGAGGAAATTATATAAATAGTCAGAATCCATGAGGTGCTGTTAGCCGTGAGCATTTGCCAAATCATACCTACACCATGGACTGCAGCAGTTCAAGAAGAACTTTGGTCCATCTCGGGGGTAATTAGGGATGGGGGAACAAATTCCAGCCTTGTTAGTCATGTTGACATTTTCCTGTCATCGTGGCATATTTCCAGCTGTAAGAAGGTAGGTACCAACAATTTCAGTTCTAGTGGTCCCATGAGTGGCTTCTTAATTGGCTGCCAATGATCAAATCAGTCATGGGTACTTAGTGCCCATCTGTGCTGACTTAAAACCCACTTTCAGTTCCAACGACTTACATTCTCATAAAATCTAGTCCATAATTCAAATATCCACTAATTGCTAGTTCCCAATTTTTATTTCCTGCTTATCAACCTTGCACTGCACTGAGCTGCTCAAGATCCTTTAATGGACCTCAATTTCTAGCAGATCTTCAGTGTGGAGAGATCCACTTCCTGTAAGGCATGATTAAATGATTGGAACTTTTCTCCACTATGTGTAAAGCTCTGGTAAATGTATGTTATGCATGTTAAGGCTGTTAACATTAATACTGTTATCAGGTGAATATTCCAATTTTCAGGAAGTTGAAGCAATAAATGCTGCAATCTGCATGTTTTTTATGATTGTACTTATGATGATATTTGGGAGTCATAAATAATGGCTGCAATGTTCCTTCCAACTTGGCAGACTGGCTTAGAGGAAAGCTCACACAAGTTTCACATAGATGCCAGCTTAAGTTCTACAGCTGCTATTTGAATTTAACCCACCTCCTCTCAATTGAATGCAATTGGTCCACATTGGATTTCTCAACAGAACAGGCAACCTCACCACCCCGCCCTTCACAATCCACACAGGTCCAGGTGTATGGGTACTGCAGTAACTGTGGGGGAGTTAGGGGAGAAAATGCAAAAAGACCTGGCATCTTTGGCACTGTGGAGCATCCTGTGTAGGACAGATTGGTGAAACAAGCTTCCCAGATGAAAGACACTGATGGGGTAAGGCTTTTTTGTCAAATCGCAACCCAAGTATACCTACCACAAAGTATTTTCACAGGCACTCCATCTAAAACCTTCACACAACCTTACAGCCCTTTGCTTGTTTACAAGCTCTGGTCACAGTGAATCAGGGCACTACATTGGCATGTTAAAGGGCTTTCATTAAATCTGAATATTTCAAATACAGTTTAGCTGCATGATGCATGTTTATCTAATGAAACACTGGATGCTCTCATCCCTCAATCTCACTGCACCTCGTGACTATGACACACGTAGCACAAAGCATAATCAAAGGAAGCTGACAAGAGCTGGAAGTTGTCCTGAAATGTTAATCTCTTGACTCCATTTGAGTACACAGTTCTTTGGAAGAGCAGGACAAATTAAGCAAAGTGTTTGGGCAATGAAAATCCCTTTGTTGCATTGAAGACATCAGTTCCCAAACACATATCATAACAACTCAATGTTATTCTATTTTGGTTGCTAAGTCTCTTTAGGATATTGTTCATTATTCTAGCAATATAAGAACAGGAATGGCCATTCAGCCCTGCAGCTTGTTCTACAATTTAATTAGATCATGGCTGAATCTGTACTTCTGTCCCATTGACTTGCAGTTGGTGTATTTTCCTTCATGTGTTTATTAACAAAAATATATCTGTTTCAGGCATGAAATTTCCATTTGGTCTGGCATCCAGTCATTTGAGGGGGTCAGATTGCAGATTTTTGAATACATACTGGGTCAAATCTTCTGAGGTGTGGCCAAAACCATCAAATTATCACTCCTCTCTTTTCATCTTTACCCTGCCCAGGAGCTCCACATTTCTCAACCTGACTTCTAAACCAAGCCTCTTGAGAAATGTGGCACTTACCTGTTCTGGGTGTCCCTCCTCACAGTGCAAGGTTGTCAACGGAATTTAATTGCTTCTTTTTTTACAGTGTTGCTCGCAACATTTCAGGGTTTAAACGTGCCAAAGGAACTTTGACAAGCTACAGAGAGAAGTCAAGTGTGTAAGGTATAAAAACAAAGTGCTGGAGAAACTCAGCAGGTCTCGCAATATCAGCGGAGAGAGAAGCCGTGTTAAAATTTTGCGTGCGATATGACTTTTTCAGGAGTGAAGAGAGAGGTGGGAATTCGATGGATGTTGATAAAGGTGAGGAAGAGAATGTGGAACACAATGGAAGGCTCGGGGAAGGTCAGAAACCATGGGAGATTCGAGATCACACGTAGCACTGACCAAAAGGCAAAATGGTAATGGTTGTATCAGAGATAAGAGGTACTGCAGATGCTGGAGAATCCGAGATAACAAGGTGTGGAGCTGGATGAACACAGCAGGCCAAGCAGCATCATAGGAGCAGGAAAGCTTGACGTTTCGGGCCTAGACCCTTCATCAGAAATGGAGAAGGGAAAGAGGGTTCTGAAATACAGAGGGAGAGAGGGGGAGGCGGATAGAAGATGGGTAGAGGAGAGGGTAGATGGAGAGGCCCTGAGGTTTGTCCGGAGGGAGGAGGGTAACTTCTTCAGGGTAGGCATCCTTAGAAGAGGCTTCGCAGTGGGGTTAAAATTGTATCAGAGGTAATAGGTACTGCAGATGCTGGAGAATCCGAGATAACAAGGTGTGGAGCTGAATGAACACAGCAGGCCAAGCAGCATCATAGGAGCAGGAAAGCTTGACGTTTTGGGCCTAGACCCTTCATCAGAAATGGGGGAGGGGAAGAGGGTTCTGAAATACAGAGAGAGAGAGAGGGGGAGGCGGATAGAAGATGGATAGAGGGGAGGATAGGTGGAGAGGCCCTGAGGTTTGTCCGGATGGAGGAGGGTAACTTCTTCAGGGTAGGCAGTCAAGATAGGCCACAGTTACACGAATGAACAAATCTGGAGCAGAATTAGACCATTCAACCCCTCAAACCTACATCATTATTCAGTAAGATTACGGCTGATAGGGTTGTGTTTTGAATTTCACATTCCCATCGACTTCCAATGACTTGATTTCCTCATGTAGTAAAAATCTATCCACTTCCACTTTTAAAGTATTCAATGATTCTGCCTCTACCAGCTTTTGAGGCAGAGAGTTCTAAAATTGTAAAGCAAAAGAGTAAAAATATTTCTTTTCTTGTCTTTCCTAAAAGGGTGACCATTAGTTTTAAAACAATGCCTCTTGATCAGCACTCAGCCGCAAAAGGAAACATCATTTCCACACCCACAATGTTAAATCGTTCAGGATGCCATACGCTTCAATCAAGTCACCCTTCACTCTTTCAAACTCCAGTGGAAGCAAGGCCAGACTATCCAATCTTTCTTTATAAGACAACTGCTCCTTCCAATCTAATTAACATCCTCTGAGCTATCTCCAACATATTTACATCCTTCCTTAAATAAGGAGACCAAATCTACACACAGTACTCGCGATATGATCTCATCGATGCCCTGTATAACTGAAGCATGACACTCAACTTTCTGTCCAATTTCTCTTGTATTAATCTCATTAACATCTTTACTATGAGCTGTATCGGCATTATAATTTTTTGTGACTCATGCATCAGAACAACTGAATGCCTCTACATCTTGGAATTCTTCATTTCGGGAAAACTATGTTTTTTTTAATTCTTCCTGCCAAATGAGCCATTTCATATTCTCTCACATTATACTCCATCTACTACATATTTGCCCAATCATTCAACCCATGTATCTCTGTCTACAACCTCCTTATGCCCCCTTCAAAACACACTTTCTTACCTATCTTTGTATCATCTGCAAATTTAGCCACCATTCCTTTGCTCCCCTCATTGAAGTCTTTGTTATAAATTGTAAAAAGTTCAGGCCACAGTTCAGAGTCCTGTTGGAGCCCACTAGTCACATTCTGCTAATTAAGAAAACACACTTCTATATACTCTCTGTTTACTGTCAGCCAGTCAATCTTCTATCTATGCTAGTTTGTTACCCCTTTCACCATGTGCTCCTACTTTGCATCATAACCTTTTATGTGAAAAAAAACAGATGTTCCTTGGCAAATACCTTCTGAAAATCCAGGAACAGCACATCAGCAGGTTCTCCTTTAACCAAAGCACAAGTTACTTATTCAAAGAACTCTAATCAATCAATTGAATATGATTCCCCTCTAACAAGTCCATCTTGAAACTCCCCAATTACCCTGAGCTTTTCTAAATGCCCAGCTATAACCTCCATAATGTTTGAAACTAACTCTTTCCCCATGATAGATGTCAAGCTAACTGAACTTTAGTCTCCTGTTTTGTTCGAGAGGTTATATTTGCTACTTCTGCTCTGATGAAACCACTTAGGATTGAGTGAAATTTAGAAGAATAATGCAAAGCTTATACTACCTCACTGGCAACCTTTCTTAAGATCATAGGATGAATCCGTCAGGACCTGGGAATTTGTCAGCCTATAGTTCCATCAGTTTTCTCTGGAGCACTTCCCTCATGATTGCAATCCTCTGTAGATGCATGAGACACATGTGTGTCCTTATACAGAAAGCAACCTGATAAAAGCATCCAAATCATTGGTGTGACTGAGCTCTAAAGTAAAGTGCTGAAGTAGCTGAAATACTTAAGAGATGCCATGATGATGTGGTGAGGCTGATGGTTCGCCAATGCCAACTGGAGTGGATGATGACTCAAGGA
Organism: Ginglymostoma cirratum; assembly: GCA_024137785.1. Taxonomy (NCBI): domain Eukaryota; kingdom Metazoa; phylum Chordata; class Chondrichthyes; order Orectolobiformes; family Ginglymostomatidae; genus Ginglymostoma; species Ginglymostoma cirratum. The sequence goes on from JAHRHZ010000039.1 coordinate 13,256,970, forward strand.
GGACAGCATCCATGGAGCACGCAGGGACAGAGCTATGAAGGAGCAGCTCGGTGATGGCTGCGATAAGCATTCAGCATCTTGTGGCTAAGAGATAACAAGCATGGGGCTGGATGAACACAGCAGGTCAAGCAGCATCATAGGAGCAGGAAAACTTGACGTTTCGGGCCTAAACCCTTCATCAGAAAATGATGACTTGTGGCTGTCAGGTTTGAATGATTTAAATATTGAAAATTTGCATTTAGTCGCTGGAGCCATCAGTCTATAAAGAAACTATCTAATTGTTGTTCCGTTGAGATTTATTGAATGAAGGTTGGGATTGTAATAAAAAAATTACCTTCACTAGATAACCACTTGGATAACAATATTAAAGTTGTTCCTAACAAATTGTACTCACACAGAAACTTTGGTATGACCTAGGGAGTTTCACAACTGTCAGTGAGGATAGGTGAACAGACTCAAAAATGGGGGAAATGGCTAAATTTCGGGAAATACTTGAAGATGAAAAGAGTAGCAGGGTTTAACCACTGAGGAAGAGGGTGCCTCATATCTGTCATTTCCCAGTTTAAAGCAATTCTTATAACAAGTTGATTCTGGAGTACAAGATGTTCACAGCTGCTTCACAGCAGGTGGTTCAGTGTTAGATTTTGCCCTACATCCTCTGGGTATTTAGTGTGAGTTGGAAACCTTGCTAATTTTTTTCTAAAAGTCCTCACTGCATTTTCCCCCTCTTTCCTTCCTCTCTTGAAGGTGTTGACTCAGTATAGGTGAACAGTTCCAAGAGGCCCAGTGGCCCCTGACTCCTCATGCAAACAAGCAACCAACATTCACTTTTGTGTCTATCAGTGAATACAGACCAGTTATTAGACTGAGCAGGACCTAACAGCTTTGTTCTGTCTGAGCACAAGGCAATCTCAGTAGGATAGTGCCCAGTAACAGAAATACTCCGCAATTGACTAAATGCTGGAGTTAATTGTAGTATCCTGAGTGCTGCTCTGGCTGAAATTAATGTATATTTTTAATCATTTTAACACTTTACTTACATTCTTTAAAATCAGCTAACAGATATAAATTGCGACAAAATTTGACAAGAGATCTAATGATTTTATAGAAAACAATTTTCCCTCAAAACAAGGAACAGTTTTCAAAATATGAAGGAGCATTTTTCCTCACACACAATTGTAGTTCTTTATATTATAACGACTCTCCTAATTAACTGTTTTCAATTACATTTAACTCACATATTAATAACTTAGATCTGCCAGCTACCAGTGGGATCCTAAAAATATACTCTTATAAACTATGCAATAAAAAAGGCAAAAAAAAAGTTTTGACTGCTATTAAGCACAGGAAATAAAGGTCAGCTGTGTGCAATCACTCATTATTTCCATGTTAGAAACAGCTCTCACTTTCTTTTTATTTGCAGAGTTCTAAAAAAAAATGTAATTTGAAACATTATAATTCGACAGCTCTTTAGTCCCCTCGCGCCTTGCACTGTTCTCCAGCCAAACTGGAAGGTTTGGCAACCTGCTGCCAGGCAATCAGCCAAGATTGCTCTCTCTCACACCACAGCCTCTAGCAGGTTTGCCATGGTTAACCCATACTTCAGCTTCCCTGACCCTCGAAGCAATGGCATGCCTTGCCTCTCCTCTGAGTCACTTCTGGATGGAATCGGCTCCTGGTCACAGGCCAAACTCCCTGAAGGTGATTGACTTTTCCACAGCCTTGTGGCTCACCGCGTCGAGACGTCTGTGTGTTACGCTGATGGGCCACCTAAAAAAAAAATGTTCATTTGATGTCCCAAGTGTGATCTTACTTTAAAAATTTCCTGCAATCCCACCCACAATGAAAATAAACACTGCTTACACCAAGGGCTAAAGTAATGCTCTTAGACAAAGAAGCAAATTGTTCTTGATTTGGAAACACCGAGTTTGAATTTCATGCTTTACTTTTTGATCTTGTAGTGAAATTCATTGCCTGCTGTTTGCATTTATTTTCTACCCCTTTTAAGTAAGACATATCGCTTGCTTACAGAAGAAAATGGTCCAAGACTTGAGATTAATATCTGTAACAGTAATAATTCATAACTCAAAACCCACATCTGTGCTCCTGATTTTCATTTTTATTTGCTTCATTTTCTTCAGAAATATTGACATTTTTTGATTCTTTCTGCTGCCCAATATTTCTCATTCCTTCCCTGACTTCTCTACGTGTGAGTGTTTACAGGAGCACATCGTTTCAGTACAAAATTGACGCACAGCTATCTACAGTAAAGGGAGTTCAGAATGTGGCCAGAGCTGAAAATAAATAACGGATTGCAAAACTCATAGTCAGAAATATCTATTCAGGAAAGGAAACATAGAGTATCAAAACTGACTATTAACATCACAACAAACATGGGGGGGGGGGATGAAAAACTGCTTCATGGATGGATACACACAAACAGAGAGATATTGATAGGTTAAGCAAGTGGTCAAAAAGCTGGCAAAAGAAGAAGAATGTGGGAAAATGTGAAGTTGCTCATTTTGGAAGGGAGAACAAAAGAACAGGATATGATGTAGATGGAGAAAAATTGCAGAAAGCAGCAAAACACAGGTACTGAAGTACAAAAACATGCGTGAAATATAGCAAGCCAGCATCGAGGTGCAGCAGGTAACAGGAAGGCTAATAGAACATTGGCCCTTATTTCAAGGGGTTGAAGTATAACATGAGGAAAGTCTTACTGAAACTGTAGGAAGCACTAGTGAGACCAGATCTGAAGTGCTGTGAGCAGTTTTAGTTCCCTTATTTAGGGAAGGATATTATTTCATAGGAGCCAGTTCAGTGAAGCTTCACATGAGATGTGAAGGAATTGTCTTATGAGCAAACAGGTTGGAACTCTATTCATGGGAATTTAGAAGAATGCCAGGTGATCTCATTGAAACTTACTACGTTCTTAAGGGGCTTGTGATTTCAAATAAACCTGTTGGGCTATAACCTGATATCGTGTGACTTCTAAAGAGGACAAGGCAATGCCGCCCATAGCTCCCAGCCGACTTCAGTGGATAGCCATAATACTAAGTACATATAATTGGAACACCATTCGGGAAGCCACGCAGCAAATGTGGATGCATTGAGCAGCCTTCTGCTGGCAGATGCACTGCTGGCAGTATGGGCTCTGGAAGATGGCTTTAAATTTTCTGGTCACATTTCTTGTCGCAGCTCACAATACTTTGGATGCAGCAAAACCTGGCCCTGAGAAAACTAAAACAGCTGATAGCAATGGAGGAAACCAAAGAGCCATCACAACCAGAACTGAAAACTTTTTAGACCCAGAGAGACCAGATCACAGTAAAGAACAGCATATGACTATGAGGGGCAAGAGTGGTTGTCTGAGCAAATGGCTCTGCCAGATCCTGGCTGAACTCCACCAGGGTCATCCAGGGGTTTCCAAAACGAAGATATTAGTGAGAAGTTATGTCTGGTGGCCAGGATTTGTTGCAGACAAAGTCACGTTGGTGGGTCGGTGCATAGAGTATCAAAAAGAACAAAACAATCCCAGATGCAGCTTCCTCATATTTGTAGAAATGGCCGAATAAACTTAGACTCAGTTACACGTCCACTATGTGGATCATTTCGTGGGGTCAATTTTCTTAGTCACTGTGGACGCCCACTCAACGTGACTGGACATGCAGTGAGTTCATCCATTAAACATGGGGACGACGATAGAAAATCTGCGTGCATCTTTTGCGTAAATGGACTGCCAGGAGTGTTGGTCACAGATAACAGGCCATTGATTACCAGCAGGGGATTTGAGTATTTCCTAAAATTGAATGGTATTTGTCATACAAGGACAGCTCCATACCATTCATCAGAAAGAACAGTCCAAACTTTGAAGGCAGGCTTAAAGAAACAGCCTACAGCTTCACTGGATAACAAACTGTCCTAGTTCTGATTTGATTATAGGTTGCCCCTCATGCAACTACAGAGTTGGCTCCAGCAGAGTTGCTGATGGGGAGAAGACTCTGTGCCAGGATAAATCTGATCTCCCTGGACCAGAGGAGGAGGGTGAAACAGCATCAGGAACGTTAATGCTGGATCCAAGACTCTGCTAAGCGAGTGACGGGTTATTTCAGGAGACCAAGATCGGTGTAGGAGCCACAGGAATGGCCCTGCATGGGTAAGAGTCAAGGTTGACATGAGGTCAGGTCGAGTGATGTATAAATTTCGAGCAGGTGCGACGGTCATGAACAAACACATAGACCGTATGAAAGCTGCAAATTTGTAAAAAGTGTGGGAGCAAACAGCCCAGCTCCTCAACTGCATTTCCGACTTTTCCAGAACCCATGGGTTCTCCCTCCCTGTCAAGCACCGAAGATACCTCAGAATCTGAGATGGACATAACAGATGTTGCTGCCTCGATGCCTTTGTTGCCTGCAGAGGAGAATGAATTTCTTCTGAGATGATCTGAGCACAAGTGATGACCTACTGTGTGTTACATGCCGTACGCATCAGAGGCAGAATTGGAGGAACCTGACCAGGTGTTAAAACACCCCAGGAAGAGCTACAAAAAAATAACCGGCCTATGTCCTCTGACTCAAAGGGAGAGGGAAGGAGTGATTGTAATGAGGTCAGCCAGCTGGACCTCGTAGAATATGAGTTCCCTGATTCTCAGAATATCAGAACATAAGAACTAGGAGCAGGAGTAGGCCATCTGGTCCCTTGAGCCTACCCCGCCATTTAATAAGATCATGGCTGATCTTTTTGAGACTCAGCTCCACTTACCCGCCCACTCACCATAACCCTTAATTCCTTTACTGTTCAAAAATTTATCTAGCCTTGCCTTAAAAACATTCAGCGAGGTAGCTTCAACCGCTTCACTGGGCAGGGAATTCCACAGATTCACAACCCTTTGGGTGAAGAAGTTCCTCCTGACCTCAGTCCTACATCTGCTTCCCTTTATTTTGAGGCAATGCCCTCCAGTCCTAGTTTTACCTGCTGGCGGAAACAACCTCCCTGCTTCCACCTTATCTATTCCCTTATTAATCTTATATGTCTCTATAAGTTCTCCCCTCATTCTTCTGAATTCCAATGAGTATAATCCCAGTCTACTCAGTCTCTCCTCATAATCCAACCCTCTCAACTCTGGAATCAACCGAGTGAATCTCCTCTGCAGCCCCTCCAGTGCTAGTATATCTCGTCTCAAGTAAGGAGACCAAAACTGCACACAGTACTCCATGTATGGCCTCACCAGGACCCTATACAGCTGCAGCATAGCCTCCCTGTTTTTAAACTCCATCCCTCGAGCAATGGATGACAAAATTCCATTTGCCTTTTTAATTACCTGCTGCACCTGCAATCCTACTTTTAGCGATTCATGCACAAGGACACCCAAGTCCCTCTGCATGGCAGCGTGCTGCAATTTTTCACCATTTAAAACACAGTCCATTTTGCTGTTATTCCTACCAAAATGGATGACCTCACACTTATCAACATTGTATTCCATCTGCCAGACCTTTGCACACTCACTTAAACTATCTATAACCCTCTGCGGACTTTCAGTGTCTTCTGCACACTTTGCTCTACCACTCATCTTAGTGCCATCTGCAAATTTTGACACACCACACTTAGTCCCCAACTCCAAATCATCTATGTAAATTCTAAACAATTGCGGTCCCAACACTGATCCCTGAGGCACACCACTAGCTACTGACCGCCAACCAGAAAAATACCCATTTACACCTACTCTTTGCTTTCTACTGGTCAACCAATCCTTTATCCATGCCAATACATTACCTGTAATACCGGGCAAATTTATCTTATGTAGCAGCCTTTGGTGTGGCACCTTGTCAAATGCCTTCTGGAAATCCAGATACACTGCATCCACAAGTTCCCCATTGTCCACCATGCAAGTAATGTCCTCAAAGAATTCCACTAAATTAGTTAAACATGACCTACCCTTCATGAACTCATGCTGGGTATTCCCGATGGGACAATTTATATCCAGATGTCTTGCTATTTCTTCCTTAATGATAGATTCAAGCATTTTCCCCAGTACCAAAGTTAAGCTAACCTATAGTTACCTGCTTTTTGTCTACTTCCTTTTTTAAACAGTGGTGTCACATTGGCTGTTTTCCAATCTGCGGGAACCACCCCCAAGTCCAGTGAACTTTGGTAAATAATTAGGCCTGATAATCTGATCCAATCGGGGAGCCCTGCCTGACAAAAAGAACAGGTGTGTCAAAGGCTTTCTTCGAACTGAGAGCTGGCCCTGTGGTAGTTGGATCAGGATCAAGGACTCTCCACATGTAAATGGGGGATGACTTAGTGACAGGATACCAGCCTCTGTGGAGTTATTTCAGTGATTCTTTGGAACTCCTTGCTACAGAGACTGTGTGGGCAGAGTCCTTGTGTGTGTTTAAGGCTGAGATAGATAGATTCTTGACCAGTAGGGGAATCAAGGGTTATGGGGAAAAGGCAGGAGAGAGGATACTATTGATTGGCAGAGTAGGCTGGAGGTTCTTGTCCCTTTTTTTGTAGTTTAATGGGTTTAAGAATGTGATTCTGGCTTTGTCCACCAGATACCAGAAAGGCATCCTCAACTACCATGATGTTTACAGTTTCCAATGTCCTTTTTCATTTTTTTATCTGATGACAGCAGCACAATGATATCGTCATGTAATCCAATGGAAGCGATTATAATCATTGCATAGGTTGGGCTCTTTCATTAACATTGCATTTCTTCCTGGGATGAGCTTTCTCATAGTGAGCATTTTCTTTTGCAATTAATTGATACAAAACATATCAAGTTAACAAAACGGGGAAGGGGGTTTTCAGTTATAATGTAAGGTTGGAAAGGCTGAGTTGTTCTTTTCAGGACAAAGGGAATTGAAAGGAGTTTGATAAAGTTGAATTACATTTTGATGATTACCATTAGCTGATTGCATCAGAACTAGGGGAGACAGATTCAATACTTTTTTGACAATGGACGGGGAATGTAGAGACGAACTTTTTACACAGCAAGTGGTGATGAACTGAAACTCACTACCTGTGGATCTGGAAACAATCAATGAACCGAAGAAGCATTAAAAGAAATAAACATGCAGGTTAATAGCAACCAAACGGAAGAGAGGAATGTGTGGGAGGTGGGGTAAATTGCTCTGAGGGAAGTTGGCATCAATTCAATGCACCAGAAGGGCTTCTTCTGCACTGTAATGACTCTGTGACAAGATTTCAAGTTTTAGAACTTTTACACTGACAAACAAACTAAAAGCAATACTTTTGCAACATATTCCTTAGGGAACTCGAGCCAAAAAGTGGCAAGTGACATATGTGCCACACAAATGCCATTTCCAACAAAAGTGAATCTAACCATTACCCCTTGACCTTCAATGCTATCACCCATCACTGAATCCCCTACTACCAACAAGTTGGAAGTTATTATTGACCAGAAACTAAACTGGACTGGCCATATACCATGGCTACAAGAGCAGGTCAGAGGCTATGAATCTCCCCAAAGCCTGTCCACCATCTACATGGCAGGCATGTGATGGAATGCTCCACTGCTGCCAGATGGATGCAACTCCAACAACACTCAAGAAGCTTGGCACCATCCAGCACAAAGCAGTGCACTTGATTGGCACCACAACCACAAATATCCCATCCTTTCATCACCATTGCTCCTTACCAGCAGATGATCTGCAACTATCATGCTGTGATACTTATGTTAGCACCCGTAACATAAATATGACTCATGAGTCACATAGTACTGAAGATTTCAATGAATTTTTATTGTAGCTTCTTGCATTTACATTTTACATTACAATTACAGGCATTTGAGGTCTGAGCTCAAGCTGAGAAATTTGGCATGCTTCCCTTAGCAGATTATGCTGCAAGAAGACAGAGCTCAGTAAGATGGAGACTGAGAAAATTATACCACGAAGCCGATTATGAACTTGATTGGCTTCTGTGTAAGTTTGTTCTCAGGGAAAACACACTCATGCTTTTTGCTGCAGCATCTAGTGAGAGTTGTCAAAAAATACTTGCCATTTCCTTCAGTACAATATGGGCTGGAATCTGTCAACTGGAATTTGGATATTGATATGTACTTTGACATTGTCCTTAGAAACTCTTCAGGTCCTCTTTGGATCTTTTTTATCATCTTCAAGAAAGGTCAGATATAGTTATTTTGTGAAGACCCTCCTTGCTGATGGGAAGTATTATTTAAGAGATCTCCTCTCAGGATCAATTTTGCCTTGGGGTAAATTACACTTGTTGCTTAACCACATTCCAGCAATAGTACTAAAGACTTGAGCTCCAGAACATGCCGCTCCACTAGCCAAGCTCTTCCAGGACAGTTACAATGCTGGCATCTACCTGGCAATGTGGAAAATTTCCTAGGTATATCGTGTACATAAAAAGCAGGACAAATCCAACCTGACCAATTACCGCCCCCATCAGCCTACTCTTACTCATCAGTGAAGTGATGGAAAGTCACATCAACAGTGCTATGAAGCAGCACCTGCTCAGCAATAACTTGCTCAGTGACACCCAGTTTGGGTTCTGCCAGGGTCACTCAGCTCCTGATTTCATTACAGCCTTGGTGCAAACATGGACAAAAGAGCTGAATTGCAGAGGTGACGTGAGAGTGACAACCCTTGACATCAAGACCACTTTAGACTGAGTGTGGCATTGAGGAGCCCTGGCAAAACTGGAATCAAAGGGTATCAGGGGCAAACACTTCCCTGGTTGGAGTCATACCTGGCACATAGGAAGATGGTTGTAGTTGTTGGAGGTCAATCATCTCAGCCCCAGGACATCTCTGCAGGAGTTCTTCAGAGTAGTGTCCTAGGCCCAACTATCTTCAGCTGCTTCATCAAAGAGCTTCTCCTATAATAAGGTCAGAAGTGGAGATGTTCGCCGATGATTGCACAATGTTCAGCACCTTTTGTGATTCCTCAGATACTGAAACAGTTCATGTTCAAATGCAACAAGGCTATGACCATCTCCAATAAGAGACAATCCAACCACCACCCCTTGGCATTCAATGGTGTTACCATCACTGAATCCCCCACTATCAACATCCTTGGGGTGACAAATGCCCAGAAACTCAACTGAACTTACCAGATAAATACAGCGTCTAGACAGCAGGTCAGAGGCTAGGATTATTGCAGTGAGTTACTCACCTCCTGATTCTGCAAAGCCTATCCAGCATCAACAAGTCACGAGTCATGAGTCTGATGGAATACTCCCCATTTTCCTGGATTGGTGAAACTCCAGCAACACTCATAAAGCTTGAAACCATCCAGGACAAAGCAGCCTGCTTGATTGATCCTGCATCCACAAGCATCCACTCTCTCCACCACCAATGCTCGGTAGTAGCAGTGTGTACTATCCACAAGATGCAATGCAGAAATTCACCAAAGATCCTTAGCAGCACCTTCCAAACCCACGACCATTTCCATCTAGGAGGACAAAGACAGCAGATATATAGGAATGCCATCACCTGCAAGTTTCCCTAAAAGCCATTCACTATCCTGCCTTGGAAATATATCACCGTTCTTTAAGTCTCTTTGGGCCAAATTCCTAGAATTCTCTAAGGGTGTTATGTTTGTCTACATAAAGCATGTGGACAGCAGCAGTTCAAGAGGGCAGCTCACTACCACCTTCCCAAAGGCAGCTAGGAACAGGTAATAAATTCTGGCTTAGCAAGTGATGCCCATGGTCCACAAGTGAATGAATAAAAAGAAATGGATGTGTTGACTTACAAAGAAAAGTTGAATAGACAAGGCTGATATCTGCTGGAGTTTAGAAAAGTAAGAAGCAATTTGATTGAAACATATCAGATCCTGAGGGGTCTTAACAGGGTGGATGTGGAAAGGATGTTTCTTCTTATGGTAGAATTTAGAATTAGAGGTGTGGATGGTATAGAGTTGATTTTTAAAACAGAGACAAGACAAAATTATTTTTCACATAGGGTGGTGAGCGATTGTAACTGCCTTCTGGAAAAGGAAGAGAGAGCCTTTGAATATATTTAAGGAAGAAGTTGATAGATTCTTGATGAGCAAGGGAATGAAGAGTTCTTGTGGGTAGGTGCGAATGTGGGTTTGTCGTTACAATTAGATCAACCATGACTGTACAAAATGACAGAACCATTTTTATTTTTGGTCAATGCCTCTCAAAATTAATTGTAGCATTCTATTCACTTTCCTAATTATTTATTTTGCCTGCTATTAGTTCTTTATGATCCATGTACTCAAGTCACCCAGATCCCTCAGCGTCCCTCTGAATAATCAAGTAACTTCACTATGACCGTGATTTATGAAAAACTTATAGTAATTCCTAAATCCCTGTATAAGCAACAGGAAAGTTGTCTCTTCACCCCCTCATGCGTGGCTCAAATGGAGGCCGCACACTGTTGGTTCTGCTAAGAGGCATGTTTTTGGGTGCTGATGTGGTTATGATGGAAAGAGAAGTTGTGTAATGCCTGCTGAGGATTTAGCTTCCAGCTCATCGCTAATTTCTGCTAATACATGCCTGTATCAGTGCCATTTTGCATCAAAACTATAAGATGGCTTTGAGTTACAGTGGAACTAATCCACCATGCAGAATCCTTATAGTAAAGAACCGCAATTACATTCTCCTGATTTCTGGATGAACCTGACCTTAACACTTTAGTGACTTAAGGACTGTTCTCTGTAGCAGTTTTTATGTTATTAATCTATGAAAACTATCTATAAAAATAAAAACATAAGTATAATAATAATAATCTATAAAAAGAAGCATGATCGGTAATGATCTGTTTTAATGTAAGCTGAAAAAAAAATTATTGAAGGTCACCTCCAACTGCTTTTGCAGCAGGTTATCCATAATTCCTGAATGCTTTGTAGTTTTGAAACTTAATCGCAGTGACAGAGTTGGAACTGAATAATAAATTATCCATGGGAAACTTGCATCTTCCTGGGAAACTGTGATCAGAGCTTCTGTTCTGGATCAGATTCCCAGCTGCTTATCCCAATAAGCCTGAATACTAAGACCATTCTTGTTGCCTTTTCATTCAGTCTCATGCCTTCCCATAAGGCAGCCTATTCTATGAACGCCACCTCTAGATGGTAAAAAGAGCAGAAAGAAATCTAACGTCACTCTCCAGTGACGGGAAGCAGGTAAAATAAAGTAGCCTGCACAATAGAATAAGAAGAGTAAGTTTTACTTTCTCCAAACCTGCCTTTCTTAAATCCCTTCCGCCAGCCTTTTCTGCCACTCCCAGCTGGGGTGGAGACTGGCTCAAAGTCCAGCCCTCCCCCAAGCCCACCTCCTCCCCCCTGCACACCTTTGCTCCCACTCCAGCTTCTTGTCGTGCTCCCACAGAAATCTCAACCTCTGCCATCCCTTACCACACCCACATAAGTGGCATGGGCCCTTATGATGATGCTTTTGTGGCACACACAGCTGCTTCCTGTGGCCTACCCTGTCGGTCAGGTGACTTCACTGGCCATATCTGCACACACGTGACTACCATATTTGGCCATGGATAATGACTCTATACAGTAGTCTCTCCATTACACCTTACCTTTTTTCAAGTCAACTCTCTACTCTAAATCTTTTATATACTCAGTAGAATCACAAGATTATTCCAATGCAGAAAGAGGCCAATCAGCCCATTGTGCAGAACTGGCTCTATTATTTAGTGTCAGTCGCCTGCCTTTGTCCTGTGTTCCTGCATTCTACCATTACCACTACAAATAGCCATCAAATTCTTTTATGCTTTTTTATATCAATTAGTTTTATGAATAAAAGACCCTAGAGTAAGCAAACATAGAGAGCATAGAGTTTGGAATCAAGAAAAGAGGCATAGGTCTGAATTTTACAAGAAATTAACAAGGTGTCCTTTTCATAGCATGTCATGGAGGGCTTCTATTTGTGAGGCCTAATGTGTTTTATCACATTATTGTCCCAAACTTGACTCACTACTAGGTACCACACTCCTATGGCACCCCACTTGTCTATGCTAGCCTGATTCTCCCGCTTGCTGTAGGCATAAGTCCTTGCCACTAGCTGGGACATCCCAGGGTTTCTGGCTAGTGGCGTCGCGTTTAAACAGTGTTTATGCAGACAATCAAGCCCAGTCTGCCAGGGCTTGCCCGGATGGTTCTGTTCACTTGCCCAGAACATGGCAAATATGGGAAGATCAGCACCCCGCTTTGCGGTCAGGACCGTCTAAAAGAAATTATTTAAAAAACACATTTAATTATCTTTTCACCATCCACCAGGACCTCCAGATGAACAGAAACAAACAAAGAAGAAGAATTAAGATATGTCATTGATGACATTATTAAGACAGAAAAAGTATATCAAGAAACAATTTTTAACTGGGCAGTCTAGTTAAAGATTTTTTTTCTTTATTCATTTACGAGATGAAGGCGTTGCTGGCTTGGCAGCATTTATTGCCCATCCCTAACTGCCCAAAAGGCAGTTAAGAGTCAACCACATTGCTGTCAGGCTGGAGTCACATGTAGGCCAGATACAAGAATTCCCAACCTAACACCCTTGCAAAAGTACAATCTATGTAAACATTGTGGTAGTTCATGGAGAAACTAGACACATGGCTTATCCCATATCTCTGCCTCACTATTTAGACAGTGTTGAATCAACTTGCTCAGAGATGTTATCGCATCCTTTGGGAACATATGAGACTTTAACCCGGGCCTCATTGCTCAAAGACAGGGACGTGCCATTGCACTACAAGACCTCTTTTCCTCAGGCTCTAAGTTAGTTGCAGCAGTTGGCCACATTAATTAGAAGCTTGTTTAACTAAATATGCATAGCTTTCACCTGATTTCATTGCTCTGTTGATCAAATCCTTTTCCTCTTCACCAATGCTAATTCCTGTCAGAATGGACTTCCCTCCAGGTGGTGCATATAGGCAATAAATTTGGCCTTGCCAGCAACCACATTCAGGACAACATTTAAAGAAGATTTTCAGATAGGCAGTGTCAAAATCTGCCCTTCTTTTAATCTTCACTTTGCATGTTTTCCTGAATTGAACTCAGTGGACACTCCTTTTTCTCAAAGTGAAGGGATTGCAGGAAGATATGCAAAACCATCAAAGCCACAAGAAGACAGTGTGCTACCAAGAAGAGAGCATGTGTTTGGGTGTTCGCCAGTAGTAAGAGGCTGATCCAGGCCTCCAGTGAAGCCCATTGGCATCGGAGTTTCAGTCAGGTGACTCTGACAGCAGAGATAACAGGAACTGCAGATGCTGGAGAATCTGAGATAACAAGGTGTGGAGCTGGATGAACACAGCAGGCCAAGCAGCAAAGTTTGACGTTTTGGGCCTAGAAGGGTCTAGGCCCGAAACGTCAAGCTTTCCTGCTCCTATGATGCTGCTTGGCCTGCTGTGTTCATCCAGTTCCACACCTTGTTATCTCAGATTCTGACAGCACTTGTGTCTAGAGGACTCAGACATGCTGAGTGTGTCCTTGCCCAGAGCCAGGTGCACTCTCCTCAGCTTGAACTCCCACAGGGTTTGGGTGGCAGGCAGCATGGAGTGTCCTGAGGGGAGATAGAGAGGAGGCCTTTATCTCCATGTTGTTACTCATTGATGCTAAGCACTAATGGCTATGCGGTCTGTGCATATATCCAGTAGACTATGAAATCACTGCAACATTTGTTGTGCCTGAGGCAGCCAGGCCCTAACCACATTGCTTCAGTCCTGTGACCTTTGTATCGGGTTGCCCAGTGCACGTAACACAGAGAGAATATTAAAGCATGCGCCTTATTTGGGAGGTGGGGCGGGGGGCAGATGGTTGAGATCGGGCTACCCCAGGTGGTAACTTGGACAGGGCAGGCATGGTCCACTGTCATGACTGCCTCTGCTGGTCCTGGGAACCAGAGGGTGTCTATCCTCTGCACCATCCTATCCAGGACACCCAGGTGAATAGATATTGAAACATTCACTTAAAAATCAACAAAAGAGGAAAGATCATTGAGGATATGATGAAGACTAAAAAGGTAAATCAAGAAAAAGTTTTTAACTGGGCGTTCTAGTTCAAGATCCAGGAATTTCCACTCTAACACTGTTGCCAAAGAAATACACCTCTCCTAATAGTCAGTCAAGGAACAGAAATGAGACTTTGGATGGACTCCTGGAGATGTTGTTATTTTCCCTGTATAGCTACTAACTGAATTTAGAATATCGTTTATTGTCACATGTACTCAAATACAGGAGTACAGTGAAAAGTTTTACAAAGTCAGCTCTTATGGTGCCATCTTAGGTATAATTACCTAGGTACAAATCTTAGATACAAAAAGAGGAATAAAGAAAAGTAGTTGCATTACTTTACAGAAATAAGGCATAGTTATAAGGATAGTCATTACAGTCATATAAACAAATTACAAATAAACAGTACATTGCAGTAGCTGAGTGCAAGGGGCTTCCAAATGTAGTCCGTTCGCTCAAGGCCCCTGTCCGATGACTATCCCCCACTCTGCACCGAGCCTGGCCCCTGTCCGATGACTATCCCCCACTCTGCACCGAGCCTGGCCCCTGTCCGTTGACTATCCCCCACTCTGCACCGAGCCTGGCC
>JAHRHZ010000039.1:13271540-13289492 GCA_024137785.1 Ginglymostoma cirratum
CTGGCCCCTGTCCGTTGACTATCCCCCACTCTGCACCGAGCCTGGCCGCTGTCCGATGACTATCCCCCACTCTGCACCGAGCCTCCAGTCCACACCACACCGGCTCTCAGCTGCTCCAAGGTACGTTTTCTTCGGGACTTGATTCCCTGTCTCCGACCTCCGCTGCGGGACTCAATTCCCCGCCTCTGGCCTCCACTCCGGGACTCGATTCCCTGTGGCTCCAGAATTCACCTCTGGGGCTCGCCAGCTGCTCCATTCCAACTGGAAGAGGATGGAAAATGAAAGGGAGAGAAAAAGGCTTTGCCAGGTACTCCTCTCATTTCAAATGCACATTAGATCACCTCTCACACTCAGGCATCACACACCATTATTTCAGTGGAGCACGAGGTTACTTTCTGAATAGAAAACATTTCTATAAAGTAGACTTTTCTCCTCATTCATCATTCAGTGAATCTCAATGAGTTGCAAATACAGAGGTTGTCCATGCATTGTCCATCAGGGCACTTTAACTAATGGAGCTGAAGCCTGCAGTGTCTGATTGACAGGTCGTTATGTCAACTTCCCAGATCCCAGTGCATTCATTATTCTCCATGCCTCCCAGACACACAGCACCATACAACACACACTTATTGCTCTACTCAAATGAAAGTGATGATTGCAAAGTTATTTTGTTTTTCTGTCCATTTTGTAATGCACTTTCAACAGACTTGTAAGCCTTAAATTTCTTGTCACCTACCAACATGACATAGCAAAACAGAAAACTTGGCAACTCGCCAAGCCTCCTTTGCCAGCACCTAACAACACAAGACCTTTATCACTTTCAACAACAAACGCGGCAAACACACAGGAAACAACCACCTGCAAGCTCCTCCACTATTCACACTTTATGCTGACTTGAAAATATCATTCCTTCACCGTCGCTAGGTCAAAATCCCGGAATTCTCTGCCTAACAGCTCTGTGGGTGTATCTACACCACATTGATTACAACTGTTCAAGAAAATGCCACAACAGCTCGGGCTCAAGGGGATTTAGAGAAAGGAACAAAATGTCAGCAATGTTTACTGCCTATAGATAAATCAGAATAAAGTAAGACTTGTCCTGTACTTCTCCGTAATGATCGCCCAGCAACTTCAGTTCACCTTTTAGCTAAAATCGAGGGAGATCTTCCTGAGATGGGAAGTTTTTTGTTTCTTTTTGAAATTGGTCAATGTTGTGCACTCAGGCCACCCAATGTATTCAAATGTAGACCCAGAAAAAAGTCTCTGTACTTTTGTTCCTTAGTAACTGACTAGTTCCGTAAAAGTAAAACAAAGAACTGCATATGCTGGAGATGTGAAACAAGAACAGAAATTGCTGGAGAAACTCAACAGGCCTGGCAACATCTGTGGGGAGAAAACAGCATTAATGCTTCAAGTCTAATGACTGTTCATCAGAACTCACTGTAGCAAGGAAAAAGTGGTAGTTATGCTGAAGCCAAAGTGTGTATGGTGGAAGGAGGGAAGCGGGGAGGGGGAGAGGTAAGTGGATAGGAGGAGACAGAGCCCAGAGAGAGCGATATATGAAAGGGGCACCACCCAACCAGCATCTACAAGCAAAGGATTGTAAGTCACCATTTCCATCACCTGCAGTGGAATGCCATGTCCAGACACATATTCCCCTCCCCTCCCTTGTCAGCCTTCCCGAGGGACCATTTCCACCAGGACACTCTGGTCCACTCCTCCTCCATTCCCAACATCTTCTCACACAGCCACAGCACCTTCCCCTGCAACTGCAGAGAGTATAGCACCTTGCCTTTTACTTCCTCCCTCCTTACTGTCGAAGGCCCTAAACATACCTTCCAGGTGAAGCAGCGCTTTACCTGTACTTCACTCAATCTGATTTACTGTGTTAGCTGCTCACAATGTGGTCTACTTTGGGGAAGCAAAGCACAGACTGGATGATCACTTTGCAAAACACCTATGCTTTGTCTGCAAAATTACCCTGAGTTTTCAGTTGCCTGCCACTTCCACACACCACCATGCTCCCATGTCAACATTTTTGTAGTAGGACTACTCGAAGAACAACATCTCATTTTCCACTCGGGGACTCTGCAAGCTCCAGGACTTAACATCAAGTGCAATAACTTTGCAGCCAGATTCCATCCTTCCATGGTTTTTACCCACACCACACCTGGCTTGATTTTAACACAGTCACCCATTCTCACTTATGCCTAAGCCTATTATCACATTATATGGGTTGCATTCAGCACAGCTAACCAATTTTCTCACTGTTAACTCTTATTATCCCTTCTTCTGTCTTTCTTCTGTCCTGGCTTGCTATCCATTATCTCCTTGCTTACCAACCCCTTTCATATCTCTCTCTCTCTCTCTCTGGGTTCAAACTCCACCTACCCGCTCACCTCAGTCCAGGAGCTCATCCAACTCCAGAGTAGAAAGTTGGCCAGAGTCTGCCAGGATCTTGATCCCAGAGTCTGGGGATCATTGTCCTTGAAGCCTAGGAACTGGGCCATAGTCACTCCTACAAGTCAAGTGCAGCTAGTTCAGGAATCAAAGCTAGGTAAGTCAGTGAGCTGTTGAGACATCAGTCTGCAGGATGGTGGTGAGGGGGGTGGGATTATTCCTGGTATATCTCCAAATATCATGTATTGCAGTATTTAGTCTTAATATGTATGAAGTATTGGATATTGCCAAAGCATGGGGCTCTTACATTCCTTTTTCAAAGTTTCTGCTCACTCTACAACTTATGAACTGACACATATCTCTCAGCTTGAGGAAGATTTCAGGTGAGTCAAGATGGACTTGAAATTCCTTTTAGCTCCTGGAGACACTTTGTTTATTCCATTTGAATCAAATGCTTTGTCAAAATGATGGAATGATATCAGTGTTTAGACAGATCACTCCAGTCTTCAATATCAGTGTTGGTGGTTTGTCCACATGAGCCAACTAGCTAATCTCACTCCATCGACAGTGAGCTCACTTCTGAGGTGAGTGTATGGATGCAATAAAATATAGGCGATAGTAAATGTCACAAGTCAGTCTCACCATTCAATTTAGGCTCATTTGAAATTGTTCAGATATTTAGTTAACTAAAATTTGATATTTTTATTGCTTTCCCTAAGGGGAAGGTATAAGGTTCATCTTGTTGGTTTTGTTTCTGTGTGCCTAAGTGCTTTGTCTTAATGCCAACAGCAACAATGTTTCATCCTGCCCTCTCTGAGCTCTCAATCTCATATATTAGGCTAATTGGGTACCAAAACTGTACTCCCTCACCTTCCCAGCAATAATCCTGATTTAGTAAACGTTAATAAAATCACAATTTATTCCAGCAGAGCAGTGCAGCAACATCAAAGAATCACAGCATTTTACCTCTTCAAGGGGCAACATTTCTCTTTCAAGGTTCAGGATACTTACTGGAGTTATTGCAAGCAGCATAAAAAATAAAATCAAAGTTTCATGTATGGATTCTTTTTTGTAATTTTAATATCTTAATGCAATGCATTTGCAGTTTGCACCAAAGAGGGTAGAAATCCTCTCCATACATTTTCCATCCTGTTTCTTCACATGACCTAATCTTGAGGCCAAACCAAATGTGTAATTGGGCCTGGGGCCATTTATTTAGGTGAAATTGTGAATGCATCTGGATTTCTGCAGACAGCTGGCCCATTTTAAGAAGGTGAATGTCAGGTTGCTAGCCTCTCAGGCAATCCAAAGACAGGGAAGGGACAACTAGAGAGGGGAAGCAAACAGGCACTGGGAAGCTGAGGGAGGCACAGTTACACCTTTTGGCTTTACAACAACACGAACAGAACAAAAACCTGCCAAAGCCATTTACACCCAGCCCCTGATCTGATGATTGCCCTCCACTTTCAGCAAGGGAGTCAAAAACATATTTTTATAGATATGGAGGCCAACCCCTGCATCAGCAGAGATTCCTGAAAGATGGCGCAGCCTAATATTTATCCCAGGAGTTCAGATGAAGTTTTCAGCCAGATAATATTCATGTCACCTCTGTTTCTTATTTTTTTAAACATAGTTACAAATAAATCATCAGTAACAGAATGCAAAATGCATTTAACCAATACAGTACCCATTAGCATTCAAAGTCCCGCAGCCCAGATCACGGCATAGGTGGTATATCTTGACACAACTTTCACCATTGTTTAATTAATCAGAAAAGCTCAAAATAAATATCATCCTTATTCAGTTTGGCTCTGAAGGCTAGAACAATAAATATAAGCGGACGTCTGACTCAGACATTAAAGACTTGACTCCTTTGATATTTGTGCAGTTGCTGACCATAAGGCCCAGTTTGCCTTCATGCTGTGCAGGAGACAAGTGTCTTGCCAATCATCCCTTTTTTTTATCAGGAATCTCGAGGTTTAATTTTAGGAAGGAGGGATGTTGACACTGCACAAATGTCCAAATGGTGAGGAAATACTCAGCCTTTTGTTTTGATTGACAGATCCCCAAGATTGCTGTCTGCTTGGGTGGCAGACAGCAAAGTTTACTCTGTTACTTCTGATACAACAGCTACAGCAAAAAGATGACTATCAGCAGTATTGAGTCTGGAAGCTCTACAAAAGCAATGACTGACTCAGGAATATTTGGAGCAGTAGCTTTTGTGTGCAAGTTCAGGAATTCAGATTATGTGAAAAGCAGAGATCCAAATTCAAAATAGTGCCTCAAGTCCAAAGCTAACCAAAGTATTTTTGTTGAGTATCATTAGCCGGAAACCACATTAGCCATCACTTTTATGTGCAGTCTTTGCTCCAACAGTTCTGATGTCGACACGATAAAATTTGCTGAAAAGCGTAATTTTGTATCATCTATCAAACCAGTGTAAATTAGACTGACATTTTACAAATATGTTACAAGATTGAACATTGATACATTTGTATCATAAGGAAATGTCTTGAATTTGAGATTTCACTTCTGAAGAGAAATTGAGTCGAGAGTTGAAGCTTCCAGAATGCTTTCTCTTGAATCAATTGGTTATGTATTTAAGTCCCAGTCCAAAATTTTACGCTTGTGCTAGGCCAATGACAGTGCAATGCTGCTCTGTTGGAGTTGCCATCTTTTGGATAATATTTTATATTCACAAAATCACAGAATTGTTATAGCGTAGGAACAGGAAGGGGCCATTCAGACCAATGGTCTCTGCACCCAGCTCTCCATAGGAGCCATTTGCCCAGTGCCTCTCCCATGCCCTACCTCTTCAGCCCTTGACATTCTTCCTATTTTGATAACAAACCAAAACCCTCCTGAATGTCTCTCTTGAACCTGCCTCCAAGATACAGTCTTAGAGTAATTTCCAGATCCTAACTACTCACAATCTGATAAAGCTTTTCCTCATGTCACCATTATATTCTTTGGCATTTACTGTAAATTTGTGCCCTCTATTTCAAAATCCTTCCATCAATGGGAACACTTTTCCCCACCATACTTGGTCCAGATCCCTCACTTGAAGAGTAATGAAGCTGTGGATTTCTCAAACACAAAAGGCTGCGGAGACCAAGTCATTGAATATATTCAAGAAAGAGTTAAATGGTTAGATAGCAAAGGCATTCAGCACTATGAGCAGAAAGGAAGAACATCACATTGAGGAGACCATGATCATATCGAATGTTGGAGCAAACACAAAGGGCTGAATAGCCTGCTCCTACTACTAGTTTCTATGTTTCTATGAGAGAAATCATAGATCGTGATGTTTCTACTGTTTCCGAGCATCTTAGTCCTTTTCCTTTAGACTTCTGTCAACTTCATAATTCTGCTAAAATCTGCATTCAAATAATAATGACAAAGAAAACACTGGGCAGCTTATTTTTTTTCACACAAGCCTTTGCATCAATATTTCATATGCAGAGGACAGCCTTTACTTTCCCAACATTCAGGCATTTAATGTGATCAGATAAAGATTTGTTTGTTACCTTTTTCTTTTAAGTAAACAGAGATAAATGAACTGACAAGTCATTTTTAAAAGAGATAGTGTCCCTGCATTTGTACCAGATGTTTTCAAAACCTAAACTAATGTCAGTGGATGGACAGGGAAAAGATCCAGTCAGACACACTACCTCAGTCTCCAGCTTCTACATGCTGGGCACTTAATGGATTTTAGGATTGGATCAGTAGAGATTGAAAAATTTATTCATGATGAAAGCAAGTGGTAAAGTCTGGTCAACGAAGTGCAGAGGTCCCAGTGTCAACTATCCCCTCCCTCCACTGTCTGACCCTGCAGGCACTGCCTGTTGTCATGTCACGTGTTCTTTTAAATTATGCTTATATTTCACTATTTACCATCCTCTCATCCTTAACAATATTTGCACAATAATAAATATTATAATAATAAATGAACAATAATTTAACAATTTGTACCAATTGATGATGAGGGTAAATTTAATGAGTGAGAATTCTAAAGCGAGCTCACTGCATTCATTCCCACTGCTCTGCAAAGGTTGTATTTGGTGTGAGTTCACCTCCAACAGGGCATTTGTTGCTGATTTAACTCTGATTTAGTGTTGTCACATGTACTGAGATACAGTGAAAAGTGTTGTTTTTCATGCTATACAGGGAGAATGTACCTACAAAGTGCATCAGGGTAGCAGAACACAGTGCAGAATATAGAGTTACAGCCACAAAGAAGATGTAAAGAGAGAGATCAGAATTAACATTTGAGAGGTCCATTCAAAAGTCTGATGATAGGAAGGAAGAAGCTGTTCTTGAATACAGATGTTATACTGCTTCTGCTATCTCCCTGAACATAAGAAACTGGGTGTGGATATTGTAGCATTGGATAATCCAACAGATATTTATTACAACTATCAATTACATACAAACATTACACTCCTCAAAAAAATAGTGAGTGAGCTAGTATAAAGCTAATAGTGTTCAAGTGATGAACGTGCTTCCAGAAGAGTGATCTAAGAAAAGTCAAATGTAAGACCAGATTTCTTTAAGAATGATAAGTGGAAGTTTATACCAAACGGGTTAATATGGATTTCAAAAATAGGGTTTACAAAGTGCAATTAGATACTCTGATGGGAAAGTTAATATACTGGAGGAATCATCAAGTTTTCCTGCTCCGATGATGCTGCTTGGCCTGCTGTGTTCATCCAGCTCCACACCTTGTTATCTCGGTTCTCCAGCATCTGCAGTACCTATTATCTCATGAATTATTATGTCTTGTTTTACCTTTTGTAGTCCTTAATTTATTTAACATTACAGTTTTAAAACACCGATTGTAAACCAAATCCTTAACATAACTCAATGCAAATGCAGCACTATTTTGGTTATCTTCAAGGTTCCAGGCTTGAAGGATAATGCAAGTCACATGGCAATTCGCACATGGAATGTGAGCATCACTGATTAAGTCAATGTTTATTGCCCATTCAATATTGCCCTTGAGAAGGTGGTGGTGAGCTTCCTTCCTAACCACTGTAGTCCTTGGGATGTCGGCATTTCCATGGTACTGTTAGGGAGGGAGTTCCAGGATTTTGAGCCAATGACAGGGAAGGGTCAGCGATACGCTTCCAAGTCCAGGTGGTACGTGACTTGGGAGCTTGGTGGTGTTTCCATGCATCTGCTGACCTTGCCTTTCTAGGTGGTAGATATCATTTGATTGTAAGGTATTCGTAGAAGAACCCTTAGTGAGTTGCTGAAGTGCATCTTGTAGATGGTACAGAGTGCTGTGTTGATGGTGAAGAGAGTGAACATTGACAATGACAAATGGGCTGTCAATCAAGTTGGCTGTTTTTTGCTGGATGGCATTAAGCTTCTTAAGTGTTGTTGGAGCTGTAGTCATCTGGGCAAATCGAGAGTAATCCATCGCACTCTTGACTTGAATCTTGTGAATGATAAATGGGCATTAAGAGAGAGATGCACCACAAATTCCGAGCCTCTGACCTGTTCTTTGTATGCACAGTATTCACATGGCTCACCCAGTTCAGTATCTGGTCAATGATAAACCCCATTGATGTTGATAATGGGGATTCAGTAATGGTAATTCTATTGAATGCCAAGGATGTCAAGCTAACTGCCTATAGTTTACTATTTTCTGTCTTCCTCCCTTCTTAAATATATTTGCTGTTTTCCAGTGTGATGGATCCATTCAGAATTGAGATAGTTTTGGAAGATTTACACCAACATATCTACTACTGCATTAGCAATCTCTTTTAAGACATTAAGATGAAGTCCATTCAGACCTGGAGACTTGTCTGCCCACAGCTCCATCAGTTTGCTCCACATCATTTCCCTTGAGATTGTATTTTGAAACGTTCTACTCTCCTGTCCGCCTCTTGTTTTACAACTATTACTGGAATGCTATTAGTGAGCCCTATAGTAAAAACAGAAGCAAAATATCTGCTCATTTTATCTACCATTATAGAATCATACAGTTTAGAAGAGGCCCCTTGGCCCAATAAGACTCGCACCAAAAATATACGGCAACCTTCATTAGTTCCACTTTCCCATTCCAGGACCACAGCCTTGAATGTTATGATACTTCAAGTGCTCATCCAAGTACTTTTTAAAGGTTGTTAGGTTTCTGTCTCAACAGCCCTCCCAGGGAGTGCATTCTGGATCCCACCAAACTCTGGATGAAAAAGTTTTCTACAAGTCCTCTCTAAACCATCTGCCTTTCACTTTAAAATTATGGCCCCTTGTTATCGACCCTTTGACTAAGGGGAACAGCTGCTTTCTATTCACCCTGTCAATGCCCCTCATAATCTGAAACATCTCTAGTAAGTCACCCCTCAACCTTCTTTGATCCAAAGAAAACAACTTGAGCTTATCCAGCCTCACCTCAGAGCTGAAATGCTCCATCCCAGGCAACATCCTGGTGAATCTCTTTTCACTCCCTCCAGTGCGATCACATCCTTCCTTTCGTGCAATATTTACTATTAATTGCCCAATCTCACTCTTTAGAGAACCAGCAGCCACAGTATTTATTCTTTTCCTTTTTAGATGCATATAAAAATCTTGCTATCTGTTTTACATTTCCATCCAGCTTCTTCTCATGCTCTGATATCTTTCTCCTGATTAACCTCTGAGTCAATCTGTGCCTTTTTTTTATAATCTCAGAGTCATAGAATTGTACAGCATGGAAACAGACCCTTTAATCCAACTTGTTTATGCCAACAAGATATCCTAAATAAATCCATTGGCCAGCAATTGGTCCATATCCCTCTAAATCCTTCCTATTCATGCACCTATTCAGATGCCTTTTAAATGTGGTAATTATACAAGTATCCACCACCTCTTCTGGTAGGTCATTCCACACACACACCATCCACTATATGTATAAGTTGCCCTTAAGTCATTTTTTAAATCTTTCCTCTCTCACTTTAAACCCATGCCCTCAAGTTTTGGACTTCCCTGCCCTGGGGAAAAGACCTTGACTATTCACCCTATCCACACTCCTCATGATTTTGCACACTTGTATAAGGTCAGCCCTCAGCTGCCTACACTCCAAGGGAAAATAGCTCCAGCCTGATCAGCCTCTCCCTGTAACTCAAACCTCCAACCCTGGCAACATCCTTGTCAATCTTTTCTGAACCCTTTCAAGTTTCACTACATCTTTCCTATGGCAGAGATACCAGAATTGAATGCAGCATTCCAAAAGTGGCCTGATCAATATCCTGTACAGCTGCAACATGACCTCTCAACGCCAATACTTAATGCACTGACCAATAAACGTAAGGTTACCAAACGCCACCTTCACTACCCTGTCTACCTTTGACTCCACCTTCAAGGAACTATGAACCTGCACTCGCAGGTCTCTTTGTTGAGCAGCTCTCCCCAGGACATCACTGTTAGGTGTATATGTCTTGCCCTAATTTGCCTTTCCAAATTGCAACACCTCACATTTGTCTGGATCAAACTCCATCTGACACTCCTCAGCCTCTTGGCCCATCTGATCAAGGTGCCAATGTACTCTGAGGTAATTTTCTTAGCTGCCCATTCAGACTTAAACTGCTTAGTTAAATGCTTTTTCCTTAAGAGTGATGCTTTCCGTAACCTTTTTAGTTCACCACAGATGGTGGATAAAACCTTTTGAGCTTTTCTTTATGGCAGGAATGCATATATTCTCAATATTTTTGAAATATGTTATAAGTGTATCTTGATTAATCTATTCCCTAACCTAGTACGTTGGTTTACTTCAACTAGCTCACCCTCTATACCCAAAAATTCGAGTCTTAGAGCCAATTTTCTCCTTTTCAAAATATTACTACTTGTCAGACTATTTACAATTAATTTGCTTGCAAGACTTTTGGATTCCTTTTTATGTTGTTGTTAGTCTCTTTTCATTTTTTTTTGCTTATTTGAAATTTTACTTCTTCTCTGAACCTTCTGTATTCAGCCTGGCTCTTAGTTGTATTATCCATCTGACATTGTCTGAAGAATCTCTTTCCTTCATTATTTTGAGGCGGCTCTAGATTTTTTTTTTGCCTTTCCTTTCCCTTTCATGGGAATGTACCTTGTGTGTGCCCAAACTATCCCTTCTCTACAGGCCGCTCATTGACCACATATTTTTTTGTCTACAAATCTTTGATTCCAACATTTGGATCAAATCCATTCTCACTCCAATGAAGTTGGTTAACACAAATGACCCCCTGTCTGCCTCCTCAGGTAGACATAAAAAAAAATTTATTCAAAAAATATGGGGAATCATAAAATGTGCAAGCCCATACTGATCCCTCAATCCGTACCAGCGAAAAGGATCACCCTGTTCATCTAGCTCCTTAGTGTCTGTGGGACATGTGGCAGCAGTGTGACACCATATCATAACATTGGCTGATAAGCAACGGTCTAATGCCTGATGAGAAAGGGCAATATGATGAGAAATTTCAATTCACCCCATCTATCTCAAGCTTCCAGAAGTAAAATTCTATGTAAATGCCTCCTTCAAAATTGCAACTTTACTGCTCTTAGCTAGACAATTAGTGAAAGAAAAGAAAATGAAGTTAGGATATTCTTTCCATTAAGCACAGAGGGCTGACCAAGAAGTTGCATTTATGGCGAATATGTAGAGATCAATTGGCTCAGTTTCTCTATATCCAAGAAAGAAAGAAAATGTGGGTGTATGCAAAAAAAAGTAAAAAAAAGGAAGTGTATGAAATAGATGAAGTGGAAAACAGAAGATGATAACCAAGAACATGTGATTTCCTTTAAGTTAGAGGCATATTAGGGTTTGGGAAAAGAGATGATTAAGGCCTGTATAAGTGATTATTTCTGTCAGACACCCGATTCACTGAATTTCCATTAACCTGTGCTCTACTGTGACTAATGCTAAAATTTTTAACTTGGAGGTTTGTTCCTGTGACAATTAAAATAACATTTAGTAAGTAATCTGTTGAAATCTTTTCAGCTGTTTTTAGGATGTCAAGGCGGAACACACTCTTCACAAAAGCATTCTCATGGATGGAGTTATTAGCTAATAATTTTCAAAAAGCCCAAATGACCAACTGTTTTTAGATCTTGGCCGATTTTATGCAAAACCTGTTATTGCAGATTGGATGAAATATTAACGGCTGATTCACATCCAAACAGAAAATAAAAGCTCATGCATTTATCATTCGAACTTCCTTTCTGGATTAGTTTTAGATTGAATTGACTGTTTAAATCTTAGGGGTAATTTTCTACTGATATAATAGATTGGATTTTGCTGTGATTGACACAGGAATAGCTTTTGCAAGTCACCTCACAAAAGGTAACCCAGAGACTTTTCACTGAGTAGTCAGCAAAGCTTCTTAATTGTTGCCCCAATGCAACATCTTCTGTGGGGGAACTGTAACAACTGTGAACAGAGCAACAAGGAAAGAAGCTCTTCAAACCACCAAAATGGAGAATCCACACGGAACCATGCAGAATAAACTAAATAAAAGTCAAACTTTATTTTTTTCAAGAATTTGTAACATACAAAATTACTTTTTCAGACCTGGAGATGTTGTTCAGCCATAATGATATATTATGCATTCAAGAACTCTGCATTAGCCCAGATTTTTATGTCTGTCTTTAACATGGATAATGATTCCAACTTTACACCATTACTGTGATTTCAGTGCAGATTATATTGGCAAAGCCTTCATCACTCTTGTGAAGGTGCAGGGTATAGTTGAGAGCAACTTCTGGATAGAACTAGTCAGTATCAGACAGAATTAATAGTGAGTGCTGATAGTCTCATTCTGTTTGTCATACCAATATAATCTTTCTCTTCAGACCTTGTAGTATTCATCGTTGAATCAGAAACTTCTGGCTTCAAGGTCCCCACTCACCACCGTCCATCACCATCCATTTATAAATGTAACCTAGGCTAAAACATCAGTGCAATAGTGTAAGTGTGAACATTAGTGTGTGAACACAGGCTGATATAAGATTCAGTTGCGTTAGTGGAAGTGTCCTAGTAAACATTCTTTTCTCAGGTAGCACAATAAAGAAATCATCTGGTTTTCCTTTCATTTATTGCTGGGACCTTACGCATAAATTTGCTGTCACATTTATGTATATAACAGCAGTAAATTCAATTCAACAATAATCTAACTTCTTCTGAGTCTCCTGAAGACATGATAAATGGCTATACGAATGCAGCTTTTTTCTTTAAAAATGTTTTGGACTTAACATCCTAAACAATCACCTGAATCCTTTTCAACGTACTTACACTTCTGCTTTGGTATCAAGAAACACACTCCAAACCTATTATGGATACAAAATAGCTACTGAATCTTTATTTGCCTGCATATATACTTTCATTAGATTAACTTGGATTAGAATGTTTAGCTTCTGAAGGAAGGAAAATTTCAACTAGTTAGGGTTGGTGATGTTGGTAGAAATTTAGTAAAGTAAATGCATCCTAGATTTTAACATTAACAGCAAGAAAGAAAAAATTGTATGGCACATTACCTTTTTTCAGGCCACCCTAAGTGTTTCACAGCCAATGAACTACTTTGGAAATTCTGTTGCTGCTGTCCTATGGGAAACACAGCAGCCAGTTTGCACACAGCAACTCCTACAAAAGTAAGAGCCAGATAATCTGTTTCAGTGATGTTGATTCAGGAATATCAGCCAGCTCAGTTCTATTTCTTTGTGAAACAGTGTCATAAACCTTTTACCTCCACCTAAAGCAGATATAGCTTCCAGTTTTACATTTCAAATGAAAGACAGTACCCCCAACAGTGCTGTACTCCCCACAGCACGGAAGTGTCAGCCTAGATTATGTACTTAAATCTCTGGGAAGGGATTTAAAATCACAATGTCTGACTGAGAAGTGAGACAGCTACTGCTGAGCCAGGGGAGCTAAATAAAGTAAAGGACAGTATTCCTATCAGCAGCAGATTTGTCCAATAAATGTACTGACATAAATGCACCGAAGCACTCTGTAAACAAGGTATTTGTTTAGCTTTGGCATTTGGCAGGCAATTCGAACCTTATCTACTCAAAGGGTAAGAATGTGGCTGAAATCAGATTCATCACCTACTTTACACTTGGACTGATTTTATTTACTTCAATCGAGTGTAAAATTGAGCTGAGTTGAAAATGGTCCATTGACAGAACCTCTCCTGTTCCCACTATGCAAAAGTTACTCGCTAATTGCCATGTTGGGTTCAGTAAACGGACCATAAAGCCTTACTGCCCCACAGATGTCATTAAGATTCAGGCTCTGATACCCTTGGGAATTTTCCCAATCTCCTGCCATAATTCCTACTATGTAATGAGGAAAGATTAGAGGAGTTTAGGCTCTGCAGTCTGGAACAAAATCATTATGGAAGTCCTAACCGAGATTTATATATAAATTAAATGGTATAAATAAGATAAAACCAGGCCTTGTATTTCACGGTGTAATATTAATAAATAACTCAATGCCTCATAGGAAATTCCTTCGCTATTTTAACAGAGGCATTCACGCACAATATTACTTCAAAGCAAATTCAAAAAGTAAGGCCAGATGGCATAACTTTCAATTCCCAAATCATGAATTTAAAATGGATATTAGGAATACGAAACTTTAGATAAAGGAGCCGGAGTAGACCAAATGGCTCCAGAGTCTCTTCCACTATTCAATACAATTGTGGCTGATCTTGGGCATCAACTCTACTCTCCTAACCACCCTCCATATCCCTCACTTTCCGTTGCGACAAAAACTCTTTCATCTTGACTGTACATCCATTGTACATCTTTGGTAGACAATGCCAAAGATTCACAACCTCTGAGAGAAGAAATATCTCCACATCTCAGTCCTAAATGATCATCTCTGTATCCTGAGATTGTGTCCCTTTGTTCTTAATTCCCCAGCCAGCGGTAAGTTACATCCCAACTTACCTCAAAGACTGACCTATATATTCATTAAACCCTATTCCTTCATCAGTTCCTCCTCAGTTTCCAACATTATCAACTCAAAAGTATTTTCTTCAAATTATCTGCTGAAATATTTGACAAAAAGTAATCCCATTTTATTGAATGTATTTACATCCCCACCATCTCACCATCCATTGTTCACGGATTCAAGTACTGTGGCGATTTTACCATTCTACCTGATCTGGTCATTTGAAATGGTAAAAGGTGATGATGATCTAAAGGCTAGCTTGGAATCACATGTTCAGCAGTTAAAATGAAACAAGTAGGATTGCTAAAAGCTTTCCTAAGCTTGTAATACTGAAAAGACTGGTTGCCAGTATGATGTCACATGTGGATTAAGACAAGTGAGCGCTCATCAATAGAATCCCACTTCCTCTTCAATGGATGCAGATTAGTTTCATCTCTGTCATGAGATCTACTATTGAAAAACGATCTGACAATGAAGTGCTCAGGAATATCACTATTCAACTCCAATAACAGTAAGACAGCATTGTCAGGATCTTGTGTTGTGTTCTCACATAGAATCCCTACATTGTGGAAGCAGGCCATTCGGCCCTTCAAGTCTGCACTGACCCTCTGAAAAGCAGCTCACTCAGATCCATTCCCCTATGCCCGTAACCCTGCGTTTCCCATGGCTAATCCACCCAGTTTACACATCCCTGGCTATTATTGGCAATTTAGCATGGACAATCCACCCAACCTGCGCGTCTTTGGACTGTGGGAGGATGCTCACGCAGACACAGGGGGAATGTGCAAACTCCACACAGACAGTTTCCCAAGGGTGAAATCAAACCCACATCACTGGAGCTGTGAGGCAGCAGTGCTAACCATTGAGCCACTGTGCAACATATAGGATGAAGCGAGGAGTAAATCATTGGAAGAACAGAAAGTATGAATTCACTTGTTCAACATGCTCTAGTATCGTGATTGAGACTGTAAATGATTAATGAAAATCTCTTCAGAGATTCCTGGCTGAACTGGATGAAGGCAGCTGAAAATGTTGGGCCTACCTCACTATCCTGAGGAGCTCCTGCAGAGATGTCCTGGAGCTGTGATGAGTGGTATCCCAGCAACCGCAGCCATCTTCTTTTGTGCCAGAGACGACTCCAACATTGGGAGAGTTTTCCCCCCGATTCCCATTGACTCCTGTTTTGTGATGGCTCCTTGACGTCACACTCAGTCAAAAGTAGATGTTGAAGTGGATAATTCCACAGGGCTGCCTTTGGCAATTGAGCATTTGTTTGGAGATTCTTGGTTTGGCAGTTAGCTGAAAGGAGTTTGTGCAGTTTCTTTCAACAGTGCAATAGCTGACTTGATTTGTTTTCTGCAATCGGAAAGACTTTATTTATTTTTACCTGCGTACACAGAGGTGTTTAACAGAAATAGTAGGAACTGCAGATGCTGGAGAATCTGAAATAACAGGGTGTCGAGATGGATGAACACAGCAGGCCAAGCAGCATCAGAGGAGCAGGAAGGCTGGCGTTTCAAGCCTAGACCCTTCTAGACCCGAAACGTCAGCCTTCCTGCTCCTCTGATGCTACTTGGCCTGCTGTGTTTAATAGAAGGTGTATTTCAGGTGTGCCCCTTCACAGCCAACTTTTGTACAGCTGAACTTGAACCACAAGCTAGACACTAGCAGCCAGGACATTTGTTGAAGACATCATGATTGAAGATACTTTAGGATATATGGAATACTATAAAAATTAAGGTAACACATGGTGGAAATAATGTATACCGAAGAGAAGGATCTTCAGTGACCAATTGATTTTCAAACAAATGTGACTGGGATGAAAATGAGATACAAGCAATAATGGCTCAGGGGAATTATACAGGACCTAGTTCTGATTTGAATTAAAAAACAATTTTCCCATCCACTTCCGCAATTTTGTTGGTCTTTGATATGGTTTGGAGGCTTTGTCTAAGCTTTTTGTTTATCCAAATCAACACCTTCTGCTCTAGGGACAATATGAAATGACCAAGAAAGTGTGTGACTCCTTGTTCAATTTGCTAGACTTTCCTTTGTTCCGGAAATGACCTGTCTGGTTTACTTTTAAGAAATTATCTTGCATTGTGAAACTATTGGAAGTGGCCAAATCTACCACAGTGAAGGTATTAGTCACTACCTGCTGAACAATCCTGTCACTTGCAGTGCTTTCTTGGACCACAAATACAGCACTTAAAAATGGTAGCACCCATCTTTTCCTCATTTTTAGTGGGTTCTTTGTTGGACAAGACTTACCGCTTGGGCATAACCAACTTATGGGATTGGAACTGTGTAAAAGTATCCCTGATGTTTCACTTTTCACCCAGCCTGTTTCATACTCTGAATGGCCTGTTCTAATATCTGATCTTGGTCAACTGGAATAAATCAAGCAGTGTTGTCAAGATCATCCCTCAGTACCTCATAGTTGCATGAGTTGGCCATGTTATAAAGATTACAGTGGAATGTACCAAGATCCCTAGCTGCTGGACTTAAATTTGGACCACATGCATTCAATACTTAGGTTCTCAGTTGTAAAATAACCATTGAATGCTGCCTGACCTGACTGAAAGTTCCCTTAGCAATTGGACCCTCTGCATTGACCTGGAGCTGCTGCTATTTTAAATGGGACGTGAGTGTATTCTGTACCTTTTAGAACAGTATCTTTTACAATCACAGCTAAGGGATTATATCTTAAATCCTTTGACTACATCAAAGGGCTTCAGAAAAGACAAGAACTGTTCTGCTGAAGTGGACCTACTGCAATCTCTAAGTATGCCTCACTTTAACTTACTTCAGGTAAGTGATCACATCATTTTCAGTAAGCCACTGTATTCAGGAAGTTTTCTCACAAATTGAGTAAGATTTAAAAAATGACATGAGGGGCAACTTTTTTCACAGAATAGTTTGTGTGTGGAATGAACTTTCAGAGGAAGCGGTGGATGCGAGTACAGTTACAATGTTTAAAAGACATTTGGATAAGCACATGAATAGGTAATGTTTGAAGAGATATGGACCTACGCAGACAAGTGGGACTAGCTTAGTTTAGGATTACGGTCAGCGTGGACTGGTTGGACTGAAGGGTCTGTTTCTGTGCTGTATGACCCTATGACTCTATGACATTCTATCCAAGCTTTCAGGAAAATTCAAAAGAAGATGAGTAAGCAGTGTTCCTCTAGCTCCCAAACCAACATTTATCCCCCAAATAAAAATATATCTGGTAGTTTATCTTGATACTATATGTGGGACCTAACAATGTGTATGTTGGCTGCTTCATGTACGCAAACCCATGATTATGTTTCAAAAGTAAAAGTATATCATTGCTGAAGTACTTTGGGGTTATCCTTATGATCTATAAATGCAGGTTATTTCTTCTTCTACAAAAGAAAAAGGCGCCTGCTTCCCACAACTTAACTATATATGATGAAAACCAAAAGAACTGCGGATGCTATAAATCAGGAACAAAAACAAAGATGCTGGAAACGCTCAGCAGGTCTGGCAGCATCTGTGGAGGAGAAAATAGAGTTAACATTTCAGGTCCGGTGACCTTTCCAAGGGTCACCTGACCCGAAACGTTACCTCTGTTTTCTCCTCCACAGATGCTGCCAGACCTGCTGAGCTTTTCC
>JAHRHZ010000039.1:13289892-13399486 GCA_024137785.1 Ginglymostoma cirratum
CTTTGTTTTTGTTAACTATATATGATATTGCCTTACAGACTTCTGCCCCAATGTATACGTAATATCCATTTAAAATTATTCTTTTTGACTGCCATGAAAGCAACTGAGATTTATTAAAACAGAACACTATATATTTCTGAGTACAACTTGGAAAACATGTTATACATGAATGACCTAAAGGACTCCCTTTCTGCATGCCCATTCAGAAGCATCAGGTATCATGGTATGAATCCCTATCCATATATAAAGTTACATTAATGTACACTGGAGCTTCAACACAGTGTTAATCTTGAACAGCTTCCTTCGTTGGCAAAGAGTTCAAATTCATATTAAAGTCCCTATTCATTAAAGGTGATTTCGGATGAAGCAATTCATTTTTTTTCTTTCCCTTATGATGATTAACTTTTCTCTGCGACACTTAAATTTATGAGCAGAGAGAAATCAGTAAAATTTGGTAAAGCTGGCATGGTTCCAAAGTTACGAGCTTGTTTTTTTAAAGAGAGAAAATTGGAGTGTACCTTGCCCATTTCAGGCACCACTGGGATAGCTGATGTAATCCCATAACATCCCGAAGCAGATAACTCTAACACTTCCCCACTGCGCACCCCATCTGCAATTGAAGACTCTGGTCATGCTTTTAACTTTTATTTGTTTCCAATGGGTGAAAGCAAGTCCGCTGCCCCCTTTCTTAACATTTAATTCTGCGAAATCAATGGAAATGAAAATAGGAAGGGGGTAAAATGAATGGCTAATTTACCAGCCCCCACTTCTGAAATGTTTAACAATTCTCTGTGCACAACTAAGGGGATAACTGCTGTTTTCCTGCAGAAAGATATATCCCATTATAAAAGTTAAGGAAAAACTCCATGCTTCTGAAAGTTTGGAGAGCTTAACAGAGAAATTTCGTGGATTGACAAGTGGTTTTTGCTTGAGTCCGGTACATGTTGACTAACTGATACATTTTGCAGTATGTGAACTTCTTCATGTCTGACATAATCAGCAAACATAGACAGTATTGGTCCCAGCCGCATGTCACTTAATTTCAAGGATGCTTCATGTAAGTAAACAGTTCTGCTTGATTCAATTTGAACCTAAAATAGGCCACCATCCAAACTTATCAGACTTACAGACCAAAAATGTTGTCTGTTGCTGGCACTAGAGGCCCTTACTGCATCATTTATTGCTATCCTGTCATCTGCCTGTGACTCTTCATTTTACAATGAGACAGCCAGTCTAAAGTAAAGTGCAGTAAGATTTTGGCATATCCTCAAAATAGTTTTATTATTATATTTTATAAGCCAGAAAAATGTACACCTTAATTCATAGATAGTGACTCTCTGGCCTGAATTATATGAAAAGTAAGTGGTTCCCTTCACCTGGATTAAATGTCAGTGGTGAAGTCCACACAGGCAAAGGACAGCTGCCCTGCAGTCAGTTTACAGCCAAGTGGCTCTTAATAGGCTGGAGACAAAATCTCTGTCCCTCAGGGACAACGCGGTCTACCCATTGGTCATTCAGAGGCTGGTAACTTTCAATATACTAGTGGCGCCAGCAGGATCAGTGGCCACTAACAGTACTGCACCCGGGCAAAAAGAACATCAAGTTGCAATGAATTTGAACTTTTTGTGTGTTTGGAGTTGAGTGAAGTGGGGTGGGATTGTATTGGTGAAGGAGATGAGGGTCAAAGCTATGGGGGAAGGGCATTCTTGAAGGGCTCAGCAATGGGATAAGGAGAGATCCCACCACTGTGTCGTTGTGGTGGGAGCAGGGATGAGCAGATAAATAGCAAGAAAGCTGCCTGCTGGAGTCAATGTGTTCCTTTGCTTTCAATTCAGTGCTATGGGCAGAATCTTGTGGTGAAGCCAATGGATCTTGGTCACTGGCTGCAGAATTGATGAGAAACTTTTATATTCATATTTTCAATAGGAATCAATACACTCTGTGCTACTCAGGCAGTTTACAGGCCAGTGATACCCTGGGATCAAGGCAGATATCTCACCTGGCTAATGCTGCCAGTCCATATGAGGCCTGCAACTCTGAATCCTGCATGGAATGGCAGAGTCTGCTGCTAATACATCCACCCAAGGCCTTAGATTGAAGAGTGGCCCACGCATTGATGGTGGCAGTAATGAAGTCAGAAGATGGTGGACTGTAAGGGTCTGTGTGTTGGCTGCTGGCAAAACCCATGCCCACCAGCTGATGGCGGGTCTGTCGATAGGGCATGGAGAAGATGTATACAGCATTGAAGTTCTGGTGGCTGGCTCCTCAGGAAAGGTGAGCTATCTTGGTTTGTTTTTTGAAGCCAACAGCTTGCTGGAATTTCCTGCCATTCCAATTTTATTATACTGCAGTCCTGTTGTATACAATGATTTAAAATTCAACAATTACAAAGCAAAATTATTACAAAGGTTGAACAAGGGCTTGGTGTTACATTGAATAATTGACATCAGATTTCCATTAAGGATGGTCCTTGAAAGATTTAACATTTATCATTCTAAAATAGTTCTCTTTCTCTTGGGTGAGACATATTATCTCCATGACTCAATAAGGAGAGAAATAACACAAAGGCAGTCCATGAGAGCTAACTGTTACTGCAATTCAGATCTTAAACTCAGAGGCATGAAGTGGACATTGAAATTGCTAATCCACTGGAAGATATATGGGTAACTTTCCAATGATGTGTTTTTTACTGCAGAGTCCTTCCTAATCCTGATGTTTAGCTGTTTGTGTTTTCTAATGTCATTGTAAAATGTTGCTCCTTTCTTCCTTCTGTATTCTTGTTTAGATAGCAGGATGCACACGTGACAGAGGGAATTCAGTTATCAAATTACAACTGAGCTTTTTATTTGTGTTTCTTCACTATCACAGAGCCATCTCTTTTTGGGCCACTTTGGCAGCTCTGTTTATATTTTCTGTCTGTTTAACTGTGAAGGACTTACATTCTTAACATCACACTTTGTCACAACTCCCATCAGGTTGGCACCTTCTTTTCTAGCCAAGTCTAAAACTTGGAGGAGGAGGCAGGACGGGGTGAAGAGATTAACAGTTTGATTTCTGATATTTGCTCTGCCGATAATAATATTACGTAGGATTTTAACATTCACACATCACAAGGCACAGGTGTAAATAGAAAAAAACATGGACTTTTACTTTAAACCAATAAACAGACTTTTGGCCTCTGAAAATTTCTAAAGTTTAATTGAAAGTTCCACTCAAAGTGTAATCTGGCAGTGTGTGAGCAGGCATCACTCAAGCTCCTGAATCCGATGGCAGCTGGCTTAAGTTCAGCTCTCGTAATTTGCTCAAACAATCCATCTGATAGCTTCAGCAGAATACTGAGGCAGTGCTGTATTGTTGATGCTGTCTTCTGGATAATTGAAAATTTATATTTGTCTAGCAGCTTCAATATTGATAATTGTGACGAGGTAACTGAGAGGAACAGTATCAAAAAGAATTTGACGTTATGTGCAGGTGCTGGTGTAGGACTGGGTTGGACAATGTCAAAAATCACACGACACCAGGTTGTAGTCCAACAAGTTTATTTGAAAACACTAGCTTTTGGAGCATTGCTCCTTCCTCAGGTGTAGTGAATTTTTTTTTCCTTTATTCATTCACAGGATAAGGATATCACTGGCTAGGCAGCATTTATTGCTCAGAAGCCAGTTGAGAGTCAACCACATTGCTGTGGATCTGGAGTCACATGTAGGCCAGACCAAGTAAGGATGGCAGTTTCCTTCCCTGAAGGACATTAGTGAACCAGATGTTTTTTTCCGACAATCGACAATGGATTCATGGTCATCATTAGATCCTTAATTCCAGGTATTTTATTGAATTCAAATTCCACCATCTACCATGACGGGATTTGAACCAAGGTGCCCAGAACATTATCTGGGTCTCTGGATTAACAGTCCAGCGATAATACCACAAGGTTATCGCCTCCCCATTTGACGTTAGACATCCAGCTATGTGTTAAATCTGATGACCAACGATTTACTAAAGGAGTTCTGAGAAAGGTCACCAGACCCAAAACGTTAACTTTGATTTCTCTTCAAAGATGCTGCCAGACCTGCTGAGGTTTCCCAGCAAATTCCATTTTTGTTTCTGAATTACAGCATCCACAGTTCTTTTAGTTTTTACTAAAGAGGCAGTTTTTTAAAAAAAAATACAACTTTGTATTTGCATATTGCCTCTAACATAATGAACCAGTTAAAGGATCTCCGGAACATTATAAAGCAAAGCTTAGCTTTGGGCGGTAGAGGGAATCTTGGGACAGATGACCAAAAGCTTACCAAAAGATGTAAGCCAGGTGTGGGTAAACAAGCTCTTCTGGGGGTTAGGAGAAGGAGGAGTCAGGAAGTGTCATGAGGTTCTGAACTGGAAATTTGGTTTATTCTTTCATGGGATGTGGACATTGCTAAGAATGTCAGCATTCGTTGCCTATCCCTAATTGCTATCTGGCTGAGTGATTTTCTAGCATCTTTCAGCACGTGGCTAAGAGTCACCATTGTAGAGGGCCTGGAGTCACATGTAAGATTTGAACCCATGTTCCCAGAGCATTACCTGGGGCCAATGGATCATTAGTCCAGTGACATTACCACCATCCTCCCAAACCTACAGCCAAGTTGCAATGTGACATAAGCGGCACCCCCCCCCAACCCCTTCACCAGCAGTTGATATTGAGGTGAGGAGGAGACCCCCTGATGGCCACTTAAAGGCATTAATTCACCCAAGGGAAGGCAGGTTGCCAAACATCCACCTCCCTAATCATGCTGGCCCACTCCCAAGGGGGAGAGAACTCTGGCCCATGTTTTTGGATCATGTCACTGAGGTGCAACATGTAAATATGAAATAAAAAGGCCAAGAATTGAATCTTGATGGACTCCAAGAGTAATGATGTAGATGCGGCTAGGAGGAGACAGTATTGCAAGTGATTCTCTTAAACATGGACCCTGTCTGCCCTCTAAGTAGCGCTAGTTTCAGGAGGAGGAGGGGAACTTGCCCTGGTGTCTTGCTCAATAATATTCCCACTTCCAAAACCATGAAGGAAAAGTGATGATCTGGTCTTTATCACACGGTTGCTTGTTGGAGTTTGTTGCATAAAAACAATTTTCTACATTTCCTACAAGCATGACTACACTTTAAGCTGACTTCATTGGCTGCACAGAGCTTTGGGATGTCCTAAGATCATGGAAGATAGGTCAAAGTCATTTTTATTTCTTTCTAAATCTAGATAGGCCGTGAATATCTATTCCTAAATTACAGCAGGAATGGTTTTCTTCTCTCGGCTTCTTGACTTGTCCTCACTGTTGTCTCTTCAGCAGGAATAGTGATCATGTCGTACGTGTCAACAGCTCTGTGCTGTTCTGGGCTTTATGGTGATTGATGGCCTCGCACTGTGTGGGACTGCTCCATAAGACTTCACATCTCCAGAACCCTCACAACCAATCAACCCACTCTGCCTAGCTCTACAGTGGAGTGCTTTAGATCGTGCTTTAGCCACTGCATGACTGAACAAGCGCAAACAGCATCAAATTTCAACTCCTAGCATTTTTGCTATTTATTTTCTTGGAGGGATTACAAGAAAGAATTATTTCACACTGACTTCTGCAGCCTATCATAGATCAAAGTTCACGGCTGCCAAATATACAACTTTCAAAACAAGATCACGATCGTTCATAAATCTCTGTTACTGGAGGATTTGATGACAAAGTTTAAAGTGCTGTAAAGGACACCACTGCGTGTCAAATTCTTGCAACTGTCATCAAATATCCTACCAACCATCACGGGGGCTCACAGGAGCTGCCCCAGTTTCTGAGCACCTCTCCCTGCTTTCCACTTCAACAGATGGGCCATTTGAAATAAACTCTGTCATGTGTTTTCAAATATGCTGTGTCTCACAGTGAAGAGGACATCTGCTCCAGGACATCAGAGGACAAGAAGTGACTGCAGCAGCTTTACGTTCTGCAGGGGATCAAGGAGAAACAGTCAATTTTGCGTCTTTCTTCAGACAGAGGGTGCTGCAATATTCTGCTGAAGGCTTTGACCAACATTGAGATTTTGTACTCACACAACACACACACACATACATATACACGCACACACAGACACACACACTCACACCCAACACACACACACACATACACACACACACCCCCAACACACACACACACAACACACACACACACACACACACACACACCAATCAGGCATGCTGTTCAAGTGACTATCTTACTTGAAGACCTAGTTCATGATAGCTGATAGTGTATTCAACTACAGTGGTATTACAATCAGATCTGAATCTGGCTGTGTCCATACAAAGGAGTTATACAGCGGGGTCATAGGTAGGAATGCTTCCCCACAAACCATTGGTGCAATAAATGAATCTGACTTCATTGGTGATATTGAGCTATACCTGCCACGAAGGTCTGAATTTCAATATCCAATCTCTCCTGAGGCAGCAGAAGTAAAGATGCAGTGACAACTCGAGAAGCAAAAATTGCTCCTGGAATGGATTGACAGCACTGAACTGCCCATAATGTGACATTAGGGTAATGGTTTTCCACTTCCTATCTCCCAAGTACACAGTATTGAACCGAAGATTAATGGGTGCTGAGGATCATCTGTCCATTCTGCAAGGACTCAGTTTTCCATCTATTGGGTGAAATGAGAATAATGCAGTGTGGTTTAAATATAAGAGCCAGCTCTCAGACTTTTGAAATTCGAAAACACTTCTTCATGGTAGAGGTTGGAATTCTTCTCTTGCAAATGAAATTGATGCTGGATAAATTGTTCATTCTGAGATAGATATTGACAGATATAGTAAACCAACATATGAAGGGATATAGGGCAAAGGTAGCTGGCTGCAGATCAGCTACAGTTTCTCTTAATGGCTAACTGGTTCATGGGGCTACTTGGCTAAGCTTTGTTCCATTCTTCCTATGAAAAATATCCTGTGAGATATATTGGGCAAGACCTATTCCATCTTGTTAGGCAACTGTAATATACACTCAACTCTCTGCAGCCAATTTTGCACGTAAGGGATTCCTAATGTACAATGTTCTGTTCAACCCTTGTGTTAATGGTAATGTCTCAAACTGGTTAGGGAAGAACTCATGGGGGAATGGAAATTCCAAACTGCCACTCTTGAGTTTTGGAATACCATCCATTGTTGGGATAATTTAATCTGCAACCAGCTCATGATGTACCATTGCTGAGAGAATTTCTGACTGCAGTACCAAGATAAAGAGTCCATCGTTCAATAGAACAAAAGAACAAAGAACAAAGAAAATTACAGCACAGGAACAGGCCCTTCGGCCCTCCAAGCCTGCGTCGATCCAGATCCTCTGTCTAAACCTATCACCTATTTTCCAAGGATCTGTATCCCTCTGCTCCCTGCCCATTCATGTATCTGTCTAGATACATCTTAAATGATGCTATCATGCCCGTCTCTACCACGTCCGCTGGCAACGCGTTCCAGACGCCCACCACCCTCTGTGTAAAGAACTTTCCATGCATATTTACCTTAAGCTTTTCCCCTCTCACCTTGAAATCGTGACCCCTAGTAATTGAGTCCCCCACTCTGGGAAAAAGCTTCTTGCTATCCACCCTGTCTATACCTCCCATGATTTTGTAGACCTCAATCAGGTCCCCCCTCAGCCTCTGTCTTTCTAATGTAAATAATCTTAATCTACTCAACCTCTCTTCATAGCTAGCACCCTCCATACCAGGCAACATCCTGGTGAACATCCTCTGTACTCTCTCCAAAGCATCCACATCCTTTTGGTAATGTGGTGACCAGAACTGTACGCAGTATTCCAAATGTGGTCGGACCAAAGTCCTATACAACTGTAACTTGACCTGCCAGCTCTTGTACTCAATACCCCGTCTGATGAATGAAAGCATGCCATCTGCCTTCTTGACCACTCTATCGACCTGCGTTACCACCTTCAGGGTACAATGGACCTGAATACCCAGATCTCTCTGTGTATCAATTTTCCCCAGGGCTTTTCCATTTACCGTATAGTTTGCTCTTGAATTGGATCTTCCAAAATGCATCACCTCGCATTTGCCTGGATTGAACTCCATCTGCCATTTCTCCATCCAACTCTCCAATCTATCTATATTCTGCTGCATTCTCTGACAGTCCCCTTCACTATCTGCTACTCCACCAATCTTAGTGTCATCTGCACACTTGCTGATGCATAGCACAAGATTTAGTACAACTATAAACTCAGGCTCTGGGCACCTTCAATAACAGTGTGCTTTCACAGCAGAATTTTGAAGTGGGAATAGTAACAAATGTACCTAAATGGGTTCTCGATCTTGAGATATCAGTGTTGACCATGAATACAAGCAGATTGATAATTGCTTGAATTTACAATTTGTAAAAGTGTGCTCCAACAGAGTCAGAATTCTCAGGAAAATGGCAGAGAAAGCTCAGAAGCGAGGCAGTTTCCAATCAGTTTAGACACCTGAACCGGACCTATTTATGTTTCCAATTTTTCACACAAGGAGTGGTTAATTCAAGAAACCTGGCAATCAATCCCACAATCCTCTGCACAAAAACATTGATGCCAGCTGTTCCTCAGCCTGATGTCTGCATTCCATGAGCTCTGTGCAAGTGGGACATTAATATTTATTACATGTTCACCCAAGTTCCAGCTCTGAATACGTTATTGTATATGCAGAGAAGAAACTAATGGTTAAATTCAGTACAAGGAACAAATCATTTTTTGACCCATGTCCAAATCATTTCTGGCTTGTCAAAGAAATCATGTTCATGTTTCTTTCTTGTTTTAAATTCATTCATGGAATGTGGGCATTGCTGGCTGGGCCAGCATTTATTGCCCATGAGAATGTAGAGGTGAGCAGCCTTCTTGAACTGTTGTAATTCATGTGATATAGGTACACCCACAATGCTGTTAGGGAGAGAGTTCCAGGATGTTGACCCAGCAACAGTGAAGGAATGGTGTTAGCGTTCCAGCTCATGATGGTATGCGACTTGGAATGGGCCCTGTAACTTGTTGTTCCCACGATCCTGCTATTCCTTGTCTTGCCAGATAGCAGATGTCACATGTTTAGAACATGCAGTCAATGGAGCCTTGGTGAGTTTTTGGAATGCGTTTTGTAGATGGTGCATTCTGTTGTTACTGTGCATTAGTAGTGGACAAAGTGAATGTTTAAATCGGAGGATCATGACGGCTGATTTGTCCTGGATGGTATGGAGACCATAAGACCATAGACAAAGGTGCAGCAATTAGGCTATTCAGCCCATCAGGTCTACTCCGCCAATCGTGACTAGTAAGTTTCTCACCCCCAATCTCCCACCTTCTCCCCGTTACCCTTGATTCCCTTGACAATCAAGAACCTATCTATCCCCATCTTTAATGTACTCAATGACCCAGCGTCCTGAAGAAGTTTCTCCTTATCTCCATTCTAAAATGTCTACCCTTTACTCTAAGGCTATGCCCTCAGGTCCTAGCCTCTCCTGCCAATGGAAACATCTTCCCAACGTCCATTGTGTCCAGGCCATTCAGTATTCTCTAAGTTGCATTTAGATCCCCCCTCATCCTTGTAAACTCCATTGAGTATGGACCCAGAGTCCTCAAGTTTTCTTCATATATTAAGTCTTTCATTCCTGGGATCATTCTTGTGAACCTCCTCTGGACCCTGTCAGGGCTAGTACATCCTTCCTGAGGTACAGGGCCCAAAATTGCTCACAGTACTTTACATGTGATCTGATCAGAGCTTTATGAAGCCCCAGGGATGTGTCTCTGCTTTTGTATATTAGTCTTCTTGAAATAAATGCCAACACTGTATTTGCCTTCCTGACTTAACCTGCAAGTTTACCTTAAGAGAATCCTGGACTAGAACTGTTGAGTCCCTTCACACTTCAGATTTCTGAATGTTCTTCCCATTTAGAAAATAGCCCATGCCTCTATTCTTCCTACCAAATTACATACCTCATGCTTTCCCACATTGTAGTCCATCTGCCACTCCTTTTCCCACTTTCCTCACCTGTCTAAATCCTTCTGCAGCCTCCCCACCTCCTCAATACTACCTGCCCCTCCACCTATCTTTGAACCATCTGCAAACTTGGCTAGAATGCCTTCAGTTCTTTCATCTAGATCATTAATGTATTAAGTGAAAAGTTGTGGTCCCAACACTGACCGTTGTGGAACACCACTCGTCACCAGCTGCCACCCTGAGAAAGTTCCTTTTAACCCCAATCTCTGCTTTCTGCCAGACAGCCAATCTTCTATCCATGTTAGTACCTTGCCTCTAACACCATGGGCCCTTATCTTACTCAGCAGCCTCCTGTGCAGCACCTTGTCAAAGGCCTTCAGGAAGTCCAGGTTGATAACCTCCATTGGTTCTCCTTGGTCTAACCTGCTCATTACTTCCTTAAAGTGTTCTAATGGATTTGTCAGGCATGACCTCCCCTTGATGAAGTCGTGCTGATTTTACCCTTTTTTACCATGTACTTCCAAGTATTCAGAAATCTGATCTTTCACAATGGACTCCAAAATCTTACCAACTACTGCGGTTAGGCTAATTGGCTTGTAATTTCCCATCTTTTGCCTTACTCCCTTCTTGAATGAGTAGGGTAGGGGGTGTATGTTACATTAGCGATTTTACAGTTCTCTGGGACTGTCCCTGACTCCAGTGATTCCTGAAAGATCACCACTAATGCCTCCACATATCTCTTCAGTTATCTCCTTCAGAACTCTGGGGTGTAGTCCATCTGGTCCATGTTATTTATCCACCTTCAGGCCATTCAGTTTTTCTAGCACCTTCTCCTTGGTGATGGCCACCATCTACCATACTCACCTCAGCAGTCCCCCCAAACTCTCTTGAGTGAGCGTCATAAGTTATTGGCATTGCACTCATCCAGACAAGTGGACAATATTCCATCACACTCTTAATTTGCAGCTTGTAGATGGTGGATAGGCTTTGGGGAATCAGGAGGTGAGTTACG
Organism: Ginglymostoma cirratum; assembly: GCA_024137785.1. Lineage (NCBI taxonomy): Eukaryota > Metazoa > Chordata > Chondrichthyes > Orectolobiformes > Ginglymostomatidae > Ginglymostoma > Ginglymostoma cirratum. The sequence continues at coordinate 13,300,871 of JAHRHZ010000039.1, forward strand.
CATCACAGAATTCCCAGCATCTGACCTGCTCATACAACTTTCATTTCTGTATGCTGATCCAGATCAGTTTCTGGCCAGTGATGCCCCAAATAAGTTGATAGTGGGAATTCAGTGATGGCAATACTTTTGAATATCAAAGGACGATGGGTAGATTTTCTCTCAATAAAAATGGTCATTATATTGCACTTGTGTGGCACCATTGTTACTTGCCACACCAGTCCAAGAGTCCAGTCTTACTGCATTTGGACACAGGCTGCTTCAGTACATAAAGCGTCACAAATAGTTTAATATTATGGGATCTCACAGGGGTCAGTGTTGGGCCCATGTTGTTTGTGGCTGATACAGGTAATTTAGATTTGAATGTAGGAGGGTTGATCAGTAAGTTTGCAGAAGACTCAAACAATTGGTGGGGTGGTACTTCGTGAGCAGGATAGCCTTCAATTACAAGGGAATGTAGACAGGCTGGACAGATTAGCTGATCAGTAGCAAATGGAATTTGATGCCAATGAATGTAAGGTTATGCACTTAAGTGGGACAAAAAGGGCATGGAAATACATAATGAATGGTTGGGCCCTGAGAAGCACTGCAGACCAGAGGGACTTTGGGGTTCATGTGCACTAGTTCCTTAAGGTATCAGGACAAGTGAATAATGTGGTTAAGAAGGCATAAGGGACACTTCATTAGCCGAGGTATAGAGTTTAAGAGCATGGTGGTTATGTTGGAACTGTATGAAATCTTGGATAGGCCAAAGGTAGATGATTATGTCCAGCTCTGAAATCCACGTTAGAGGACGGAAGTGAGAGCGCTTCGATTTACCAGGAAAGTGCCTGGACTGGAGAATTTCAGTTATGAAGAGTATATATACAGTCTGGGGTTGTTTTCTTTGGAGCAGAGGAGGTTAAGAGGGGGCATGGCCAAAATGTACAACATTGAGTGATATAGCTATGGTAGATAGGAAGAGATTAACCCCTTGATGGAGGGATCAATGACCAGGGCATTGGTTTAAGGTAAGTGGCATAAAGTTTAGAGATGTGAGGGAAAATATTTTCACCCAGAGGGTGGTTGGATTTGAGAACTCAATGCCTCTATGGGTGGCAGAGGCAGAAACCCTCCTGATGTTTAAGTAATATTTAGATGTGTAGTTGTGATGCCAAGGCATAAAGGCTATGAACCAAGTACTGGAAAATGGGATTAGAATAGTGAGGTGGTTATTTTTGACTAGCACAGATGTGATAGGCTGAAGGGCTTTTTCTTATGCTGTAGGTCTCTCTGACCATATAACTCTATTATGCAATCATCAGAGAACATCCCCACCTTGGACCCTATGCTGGAGGGAAGTTCATTGATAAAGCAGCTGAAGATAGTTGGGCCCAAGATACTGTCCTGAGAAATCCCTACAATGATGTCCTGGAGCTGAGATGACTGACCCCCAACATCCACTGTCATCTTCCTTCAAGTTGGTAACCAGCTGACTCCCATTGTCTCCAGTTTTGCCAGGGCTCATTGATGACACACTCAGTCAAATGCTGCCTTGATGTCAAAGGCAGTCACTCAACTTCATATTTCTGTGCTTGCACATTTTGTTTGCTTTGTATTAATGAGACAATGTATACCTGAAGGAGGGTTTATTTATTGTGGAATATTTAAACAGTGAAACCTTACTGCTGATCCAGGTGGCATATTTCTTCAATGGCATTATTTACTTACTGACCTGACTTGGCTGATTTCAAGTGACGCACTCAGGAAAGAGATTGCCAGTGAATAATGTAGAGTTAGAGATGTAGAAATGATATTGACACAATAAAGTTTGTGGTCAAGTTCTAAATTTCTACTCAGCACCCAGAGGCCTTCAGGTTGAATTTAGCCATCAGGCCACCTTTGAAAACAGAGATAACAAGGTGTAGAGCTGGATGAACACTGCAGGCCAAGCAGCATCAGACGAGCAGGAAAGCTGATGTTTTGGGTCTAGACCCTACTTCAGAAATCAAGAAGGGTCTAGGCCCGAAATATCAGCCTTCCTGCTCCTCTGATGCTGCTTGCCCTGCTGTGTTCATCTAGCTCTACACCTTGTTATCTCAGATTCTCCAGCATCGGAATCCCTACTATCTCTGAAACACCTTTGAAAACAGATTTGTACTAATGTTATTTTCTCAACCAACCCAGCAGAGGGAGCATTTAAGTGTTAACAGAGTCATTCTCTAATTGAAGGGATAGTCACGAGTGAACGACCAATTCCTGCCGATTACTCTGCAGCAAGTCACCTCTCCACACAACTCATCCCATCAGCTGTTGAAGCAGACCTAAATTTAAGAAAAAGAAGTAGGGACGCTAGGAGGAATATGCATCTTATTTGGAACTCTGTAAAGGGACTAACAGAATAGAGGTTAATGGTCTTATCTTATAGCCATTATGGAGACATGGTTATAAGGAGATCAAAGTTGGGGCTAAATATTCATGCGTATGTGACTTTTTAACAAACAGGCAAGAAAGGAAGTATGATTGAGTAGCTTTGTTAGCATAAGCTGGAATAAGTTTGATAGCAAAAAGTGATATTGGATTGGGTGATGTTGAATTCATATGGATGGAGATAAGAAATAACAAGGAGAAGACACTGGTGCGAATAGATAATATGCCCCCTAACAGTATTGGTTCTGTGTGACAGGAAATAAATCAAGAGATAATGATGGTATGTATAAAAGGCAGTACAATAATTATGAATGACTTAAATTTCATGTAAAATGGGAAAATCAAATTGGCAAAAGTAGGCACTAGGAAGAATGAAGAAAGTGTATTCAGGACAGTTTCCTGGAACAATATGTTGTGAATCTAACCAAGGCTCAGGCTATTTCTGATCTGGTAATGTGTAATAAGGCAGGTTTAATAAATTATTTCAGAAGAAGACATCGTAAGATGCACTGTGAAAATTCACCAAGGCTTCTTAGACAGCACCTTCCAAATGCATGGCCACTACCATCTAAAAGGACAAGGGGAGCAGATAAATGGGAACACCTCTGTCAGCAAATTCCCCATCAAGGCACTTACTATCCGGACATGGAAATGTATGATTGTTCCTGCAGTGTTGCTGGATTGAAGTCCTTGAACTCCCACCCTGTTGACATTTTTGATACACCTACACCAAGTGGTCGACAGCAGTTAAATAAAGAAACTCAACACCACTTTCTCAAGGGTAACAAAGGATAGGCAATAAATCCTGGCCCAGCAAGTCACATCAACATCCCATGAGGGGGATATAAAAGAAAGCATTCAGTTTGGGAGTGAGAAACTTGGGTCAGGAACAATGGTTCTAACCTAAGTAAGGATAATTACATAGGGGTAATGGTTGAGTTGGCTTTAAGGGACTGACAAAGGAACTTAATAGAATAAAATATTTGAGGACCAATGCCAGACATTTAAGACAATAGTTCATGACTTACAGCAAAGATAATCCCACGAGGAAGATGGATTCTAGTAAGGGAATAAACAGACCATCATTTAACAAAGGATATTACGGACAGTATCAAATTGAATAAAAAAAGCAATGTGGCAGAGATTAATGGTAAACCAGAGGATTGGAGAAGATTTAAAAATTATCAAAAGTTGACCAAAAAGTATGTAAGAGAAAGAAGCAGAAGATAAGCGCAAACTAACAAGTAATATCAAGAACAGCAAGATCCTCTGCATTAAAAGGAAAAGAGAGGCAAAGATGAACATTGTCCTTTAGAGAATGAGGCTGCAGAAATTACAATGTGGATCAAGGAATGTTACAGAGATGTTGAATAAATACTTTACATCAGTCTTCAAAGTAGACGACATTAATAACATTCCAAAGCTGCTAAATATTCGAGGAGCCCAAGGGGGAGGGGAGAAAATAAACACAATAACTGTCACTAGAGAAAAAGTACCAGGAAAACTAATGGGACTAAAGGCTGAGAATTGACAAGGGGATGCATTGCTGGTCATCTTTCAAAATTCTACAGACTCTGGAACAGTTCCTATGAATTGGAGAATAGCTAATGTACCCCCACTATGTTAAAAGGAAGTAGAGAAAAAAACACGGAATTGTGCCTTGGTTAGCATAGCCTTGATACGAGGGGAAGTGTTAGAGACTGTTTAAAGATTTAATAACAGAACACTTAGAAAACAGTGACAGGATTGGACAGAGTTAGTGTGGATTTCTGAAAGGAAAAACATGCTTGACAAATCTTCTGGAATTTTTTAAGGATGTAACTGGTAGAGTTGATAAGAGCCAATCAGTGAGTGTGGTTTGCTTGGACTTTTATAAGGCTTTCAATAAGGTCTCACATAAGAGATTAACATGAAAAATTAATGAGTGGGATTGGAGGCAGTGTACTGACTTAGAATCATAGAGTCACAAAGATATATAGCACAGAAACAGACGCTTTTGTCCAACTCGTCCTGCCGACCAGATATCCTAAATAAATCAAGTCTCGTTTGCCAGGATTTGGTCGATACCTCTCTACACCCTTCCCACTCATTTACCCATCTAGTCGCCTTTTAAATGTCATATTTATACCAGCCTCCACCACTTCCCCTGACAGGTCATTTATACACTGTATGAAAAAATTACCCCTCAGATCCCTTTTAAATTTTTCCCCTTTCACCTGAAACCTGTGCCCTCTAGTTTTGGACTCCCCTACCCTGGGGAAAAGACCTTGTCTATTTACCCTATCCATGCCCTTCATGATTTTATATATCTCTATAAGGTTACCCCTCAGCCTCTGACACGTCAGGTAAAAGAGCCCAGCCTATTCAGCCTCTCCCTATAGCTCAAATGCTCCAACCCTGGCACCATCCTTGGAAATCTTTTCTGAACCCTTTCAAGTTTCACAACATCTTTCCTATAGCAGGGAGGCCTAACCAACGTCCTGTATAGCTGCAACATGACCTCCCAATTCCTTTATTCAATGAACTGACCAGTAAAGGCAAGCATACCAAATGTCTTCTTCACTATCCCATCTACCTGGGACTCCACCTTCAAGGAACTATGAACCGACACTCCAAGATTTCTTTGTTCAGCAACATTCCCCAGGACCTTACCATGAAGTGTGTAAGTCCTGCCCTGATTTGCCTTTCCGAAATGCAACACCTCACAATTACCTAAATTAAACTCCATCTGCTACTCCTCAGCCTATTGGCCATTTGATCAAGGTCCCATTGTACACTGAGGTAACCTTCTTTGCTGTCTACTACATCTCCAATTTTGGTGTCATCTCCAAACTTAATAATCATACCTCCTATGTTCACATCCAAATCATTTATAAAAAAAGACGAAAAGCATTGGAACCAGTATTGGCCATTGCTGCAGATAGAAAACAAAGGGTAGGAATTAAAGAGTCATTTTCCAAGTGGCAGACAGTCTTAGTGGAATATTGCAGGAATCAAGACTTGAACTCCAGCTATTCACAATATATATTAACGATTTAGATGAGGGAACTAAATTTAGTATCTCCTAGTCTGCAGATGTCACAAAACTGAATGGGAAGATGAACAGTGAGGAGGATGCACAGATGCTTCAGTTTAGTTTGGACAAGTGGAGTAAGTGGACAGATCCATGGCAAATGAAGCAAAATGTGGATAAATGTGACGTTATCCACTTCGGTAGCAAAAACCAAAAGGTAGAGCATTGTCTGAATGGTCATACATTGAAAAAGGGAGTGGTGCAACAAGACCTGAGTGTGTTGTATGCCAGTCACTGAAAATAAGCAGACAGGGCTTGGTGAGACCACAGTTGGATTATCGTGTACAGTTTTAGTCTCCTTATTGAAGGAAGGATGTTCTGGCTATGGAGGGAGTGCAACAAGGTTTACCAGGCTTATTCCTGGGATGGTATGACTGATGTACGAAGAGAGATTGAATCAGTTACAATTTAGTTGGAACTTGGATGAATGAAGGAGACCTGATTGAAACCTCTTAAATTTTAACAGGACATTACAGAGTAAATGCATGAAGGATATTTCTGATGAATGGAGAGTCCAGAAACAGGCCATTTAGGACTGAGATGAGGAGATTTTTTTTTCCACCCTGAGAGTGGTGAACATATGGAATTCTGTGCCACAGAAAGTCATTGACGCCAAAACATTGAATGTTTTCAAGTTCCTAGGGCTAAAAGAATCAAAGGATATTGGGAAAACATGGGAACAGGGGTACTGAGTTAGATGATCAGCCATGATCAAATTGAATGATACAGCAGGCTTGAAGGGCTGAATAGCCTATTCTTGCTTCTATTTTTTAATGTTTCTATAAGTTCCCTGGATCCAATGGTTGCATCCTAGAATTTTGCAAGCTACAGTGATAGTGGATGCATTGGTAGCAATCTGTAAGGAATTCTTAGATTTAGAAAAGTCCCAAAGAGATGGAAAACTCCCAATATCATCCTGTTTTGCAAAAGGAAAGGGAAAAAAGAAACAGGTAAATATAGGCCAGTTAACTTAACATTTGAAAAATATTCATCTGTTATAAAGGATGAGATTGCAGAGCATATAAAAATATGCAAAAAAATCAGGTAGATTCAGCATAGGTGCATGAAGGGAAAACAATTTTATTGCAGTTCTTTGAGGAGGTAACTGTAAGAATAGATAAAGGGGAACAAATAGATGTAATATATTTCGATTTTGAGTACGTATTCACCAAGGTACTGCACATATTGCTAATTAACAAAATAAGAAACCACGGTACTGAGTGGTACATTAACCTGGATAAAGGATTAGCTAACTAAAGAACAAAGAGCGTTCCAGTTGTGTTGTATATGGTAGCAGCCCATGTAATGACAAGGTCTGGTGTGTGGGAATTAGGGTAAAGATAATGGGAGGAGGTGTTTGGGCTCTAAAATCATTGAACTTGATAATGGGTCCAGAGGCTCAAGGTCCCTAAGTGGAAAATGAGATGTTCTTCTTCCAACTTGCACTGAGCTTTGCTGGTGCACTGCAGCAAGCCTGAGGTGGAGATGTTAGCTGAGAAACACTGTGGTATGGTGAAATGGCCTGCAACAGGAACCTCAGGATCATTTTTGCAGACAAGAAGTAGGCGTTCTGCAAAACCATCACCCAAACTGTGTTTTGTCTCCCTAATTTAGAGTAGACCACATTGTGAGCAGTGAGTACAGTAAACAGAAATAGGTGTGAAAGCAAGTAGTGAGAGTGACACAATGAGTCCACAGAGAGATGTAGACTGGTTGAATGAAAGGGCAAAAGTTTGGCAAATTGATTTAATGTGGGAAAATGTGACATTATGCACTTTGGTAAGAAGAATAGAGGAGGCAAAGATTATTTAAATGGAGAAAGGCTGCAGAAAGCTACAACCAAGAGGAATTTGGGCATACTGGTACATGAATCACCAAAAATAGCATCCAGGTTCAGAGGGTAGTAGGGCATGCAATTGGCCTATATTTCAAAAGAAATTGAGTCTAAAAATAAGGAGATCTTGCTAAAACTCTACAAGGCATTGGTTAGATCGATTTGGGATACTATGAATACTTTTGAGGCCTGTATCTAAGAAACATATACTGATATTGGAGATGGAGCAGAAAAGGTTGACAAGGTTGATTCTGCGTGTGGAAGGATTTTCTTATGAGGAGAGGTTAAGTAGGTTGGGCTTGAACTAATTGGAATTTAGAAGAATGAGAAACAACCTATTAAAATTTATAAGATTTTTAGGGGTCTTCACAGAGTAGATACTGAGAGTTTGTTTCACCTTATCAGAGGGTCTGGGAACAGAGGGCACAATCTCAGAATAAAGGGGCAAGGAGGAGAAGAGGAGGAATATTTTCTTTCAAAGGGTAGTCAATCTGTGACTAGAGATCGCTAAAGCTGTGTTGTTCAGTATATTCAAGGCTGAGAATCAAGGGAATCCAAGGTTATGGGGAAAAGGCAAGAAAGTAGAGTTAAGGGTTATCAATTCAGCCATGATCTCATTATTTTATGATTATTTTATGATCTTATGTTCTTAATGGGGATCTCTTGATGTAAAAAGTAACCCAAGGGAATTGATTTATGCATGTCATTCTAAACATCCTAAGCAAATCACAGTAGCCTATTTTCTGTTTTAAGGCAGTTCAAAACTGCTCAATAGTTAGTGTCAATCTATAAACAGCCTCGAGTAGGGCTAGCAAGTGACATTGTTAAGATGACTCCCAGTGGACTTGGCTTGAATGTCTTCAGACTTGGTTCAATGACTTCTAGAAACGTTACAGGTTGTGTTTTAAAGTATTATTTAACAATTGGTTTACTGGTCTGTCCCTTCCTTCTAAGCACACCACTTCTTGGTGTGTCATTAAAGTAGAAGCATTAACTTCTAGCTAAAGATAACAAGGGAGATAATAATCCATAAGCACATCATGTAGAAATACCCAGCACCGGAACCCTTCAAGGACTAAATGTTCTTTGCATCCTCCAATATGTGCATATGTTTTCTAATATATAACACCTGCAGAAATAATTTTCGATAAGTTTCCAGTGTAAAATTTTATATAGCATGGAGGATTTGTGAAACTTTGCAGTATTTTTTTATTACAGAGTGGTTTCTGAATAAAATTCTCTAAAACCTATGATATTGCTACAATTTTATAGATAGCTGAGTTACACATATTTTTGGATTTACACACAGAAAATTATTTTTATAAGTAGAGATCAAGGTTAAAAGGCCATACAGGTGATCATATTACAATAACCTATAAGTCATTGTTTACAAGTTACTGTGTTCTCAGGGTAAATCAGTAAATGTAAAGAGGCCTGAATGGTTCACATCAGCGATAGACTTTGGATTAAAATAGTAGTGTCACTTTTTAAGTTGGTGTTGCTCACAATTAATAGCAGTTTGCCTTCTCTCTGGTTTCCAAAGCCTGTACAGTACCAAAGTTTCCTCTGGGTATGGCGCTGCTCACTCACCACAGTGCACTGCTGAAAAGTTCACAGCAGGATTCTTGAAATTTTGAGATTGTAGCCAGTGAATATTTAATGGAACCCATGAAATCACTTTGGCAAGTTGCCACACAGCATTTTCCAAAGCAACATCCATTTACAAAGAGGCTGCTGAATGGATTTGACGTGTTAACAGCTCTTCTCATCCTATGTCCACAAAATTCATAACCCATTACTGTTATAAGGAAATTCCACCTGCAAGATAATTCTCAAATTCATTGCCACAAACATTACAGTGCAGATACTCAATTCTTTTGGAATATTTTATCAGAATTTCACGAATCTGCTGGCAGCATGAATGACAATGATCTAAAATGGTTGAGACGCAGATGAGTATACGTTTATGTCTAGATTCGTAGACTGATGTTACTGTCTTTGATGCAGAAAAATTTTAATGCGGAATTTATAAATGGGAGCCAATGCCACTCAGTCTATCATGGCCACCCACTCTGAGTGTTTCTAATTGAACTCCAAGTCATTGGAGAAATTACTCACAGGATTTCGCTGAGGAAGAGATAGCCTCTACAAGAACTAGCCCTTGTAGAAAAGCAAGGGAGAAAAGAAAACTTTTATCATCATCTAAGTAATTGAGGTAGATTGAAAAGATAAGTAAGTATGAAGAATATAATTTCCAAATTCATTGTGAAAAATAAATCAAAATGTTATAATGTGACAAACGAGGTGCTTTGTAAGTAATTGTCTATGTGGGTATGTAAATCCGTTTGGAAGACTAACTGTTTTGCTTTCTGGTCACACGCATCCAATGATGACAACAGATTTTAAATCTAAGCAGATATGGCCACTTATATGAGTTTTTGACTGTATCTGGTTTAGTATAGAAACAATTCAGTCAAGTTTCTTTTGTCAGCAGAGAATAACCAGTTTATAACAAATTAAACTTGCTCAAATGAACAAAAATTATTGGCAAAAAAAGTTTCTGCTATGAAAGTACAAATATGATGTGTATTCTAATATCCAAAATTTAACATGAGACAAATACAGGCAGCAGAAAGGTGATGGTTGGGGACCTGACTGATCATATCAAATAGCAAATGCAATTGAACTGATCCTATGGAATTCTCAACAATCCTGACAGATGTTAGTCACACTGAGGGTCACCTAATCTCAACAAAACCTCACTTGACTTAAATGGAGTGATGAAAGATATGATTTCCAAATTTCGTGGTGACACAAACATAGGTAGTATTTATTATGTTATTAAGCATCATGTGAAGAGAACATGAGAATTTTGATAGGCCAAGAGAGTGGGCAAAGATTTGGCAGATGGAATATAATGTGAACAAATGTGAATTTGCCCATTTTGGCCGGAATAATAAAAGAGGATATTGTCTAAATGGTGAGAGATTGCAGAGCTCTAAAATGTAAAGGAATATGGGTGTCCACATGCATGAATTACAAAATGTTAATATGCATATACAACAAGAATTGGGAAAGTTAATAGAATGTTGCCATTTTATTGTGAGGGAAATTGGATATAAAAGTAGGACGTTATGCTTCAGTTATACAGGGCACTGCTGAAACTAGATCAGAAGCACTGTTCACAGTCTGGTCTCCATTTGTAGGGAAATATATAAATGCATTGGGGGCAGTTCAGATAAAGTTTACGGCATTAAAACCTGAAATGGATGGGCTGCCTTATGAGGAAAGGTTGGACAGTATATGCTTTGGAGTTTAGGTTAGTAAGAGGTGAATTCATTGAAACATACAAAATCCTAAAGGTATTGACATGGTACATGTGAAGAGGTTGTTTCTTCTTATGGGCGTTTCTGGAACTGGAGGCCACTAATATAACATCGGGGAGATCCAATTTGAAACAGAGCTGGAATAATACTTTTGTCTGATGAGGATCTTTGGAACTCTCATCCAAAAAAAGTGCTGGAGGTATTGAAAATTTTAAAGCAGAAACAGATTCTTGTTGAGCAAGGGGGTGAAAATCAGAAAAAGGAGACCTTGGAGTGCAGGTTCACAGTGCCTTGAAAATAGAGTTGCAGGACAGTGAAGAACGTGTTTGGTACACTGCCTTAATCGGTCAGTACATTGAGTATCGGAGTTGGGAGGTCATGATGCGGCTGTACAGGACATTGGTTAGGCCACTTTTGGAATGCTGTGTTCATTCTAGTCTCCCTGCTAGAGGAAGAATGCTGTGAAATTTGAAAGTGTTCAGAAAAGATTTACAAGGATGTTGTCAGCGTTGGAGGGTTTGAGCTCTTGGGAGAGGCTGAATAGACTGGGGCTATTTTCCCTGGAGTGTAAGAGGTTGAGGGTTCACTTTAGAGAAGTTTATAAAATCATGAGGGGCATGGAAAGGGTGAGCAGCCAAGGTCTTTTCCCCAGGGTGTGCGAGTCCAAAACTAGAAGAGGGGAAAGATTTAAAAAGGACCTACGAGGCAACTCCTCCATATAGTTCTGCTGCCTAACTATTAATTGTGAACATGTTTCTTTTGACTTTTTCAGAATTCCTTGGACCTCCTTGAGCTATTACCACAGAGAGCTATTACTTGATTGGCACCCTATCCATCACCTTTCGCATGCCTGCCTTTCACCACAGATGAAAAGTGGTAGCAGTGTGCACCATCTACCAGATGCATTTCAGTAGCTCACAAAGGCTCCTTTCCTTATGACCTTTACCACCTAAAAGGTCAAGGACAACAGACACATGGCAACACCAATTCAGCTGTCCTTTCATAGTCACTAGTCAACAGTCTAACAGAACTGTGGGTGCACCTACAGGCCAAGGGCCGGAGCAGTTCAAAAAGGCAGCTCACTGCCACCTACTCTTGGGCAATTATGGAAGGTCAATAAACAGTGCCTAGCTCAAGGAGCCTTGGAGGTGAATGGATCACAGTCTGAAGTAGAAGGCATGAGGGGACACAGGTATGGGAATGGGGCATAGCCTACATTGAGGACATGAGGAGCCATAGAGAGCTGGGTGTGGAACATTGGCATTGTGGTGATGGTGATGACTTCTGAACTCATCTTTTCAAAAGTTCTTTCATGCTGACTACGGTTCCCAACACCTTTAAAGTCCCATGAATGACTATGCTTTGAAAAGCTAGCCTGACTTCATGAAAATTGCAGAGGGGTGTGCTGTGCCTATCTCCGACGGAGCTTCCAGGATTACCAGGTGCAATGACCTGAACAAGCCTGCAACCTCAAAAGGCACATCTGAATAACAAATGGCCTGGGAGTGGGTCAAATATCCAAGGATCAAAACCTGTCTGTCATTATTAAAGGGCTCCCATATTATTCTGACTTAACGAAAATCCAGGCCGCTATGTCAATTACTTGCAGCCTTGACCTGTTATTTATTTTTATATTGGCTGTTTAAAGGCCACTGTGTAATTACCAGAAATGTATTACAAGATCGTCTTTTCTTTCACCATGATCTTACTGAATGGTGGAACAGTCTCAACGGGCCAGATGGCCTACTCCCACTCCTATTTCTTATGTTCTTACAAGCACCAGAGAGCTGTGGACGCTAGAAACACTGAACATATTTAAAGTGGAGGTAAATGCATTTTTTGGAAATATCAAAAAGTTAATGACTGTGCTAAGCTATCAGAAAAGAGGAGCTATGGTCTGCGGTAGATCAATTTATAACCTTGTTGAAGGATGGAGCAGGTTTGAGGGGCTGAATGGCCTACTCCTGCTTCTGTTTCTTATGTTTTTATATTCTAAAACAAGAAGTGTTGGAGAAAATCAGCAGATCTGGCAGCATCTATGGAAAGAGAAACAGAGTTAATCTTCAAGTCTGATATGTCTCTTCTTCAAAAAATGTTGAAAATACTAAGCAACTCTGATAACATCTGTAGATAGCAAAACAGGTGAACATTTCAGGTCAACATGTCAAGGGTGAAATTTGAGGTGGGCCTACTGACTGAGAGGTTGGGCAGTGCTTGGTGTTCATGGCATTGTATCATAGATAGCGTCAGTGCATTCACACGGGGATGGAAGAAAGAAGAGAAGTCTATGTATCACCACTTGCCACAGACAAGGCTAGAACCAGCTACAGCACCTGCATTTGGCAATAACACTAACCACTGGACATATGATCTAATACGAGGATAATTTCAAAATTTAGAGCGATGATGGGATATTAAATGAGTTCAGTGGCTGAAAATTCATACTGCGTAGGTGTAAAGAGAAAGAGCTGCAGCTATTCAAAATGCCAGTGCAATGATATTCCTGTATTACAACCCCAGTTGGGCTGTTGTTTAATGTTAATGAGTGCTATCTGGTATAGTCGTCAATGATCTCCATATAGACTGATCATGTGCATTAATGGCTCGAGTGCTACTCAGCTCCCTGCCAACTCTTTCGTGTATACATCAAGTATCATACAAGTGTTAATTTCTCTAGATTTGCTGATAATGACTGGCTCATCATTTGAGCTCCTCTCAATACTTCAAACCTGCTGGGGGCCCATCACTGGCCAGTCATCACTGCAATCCTCTCATATTTGTGTTCCTAAATTAAAGTATCCCTTCCCTCACTTTCAGGGTTGTGATCTTCATGTGCTGGCCATTTGTCACGGCCTTCACCTTCAAATAACAGAGAATTTCTCTACTCAGAGGCCTGGTTAAATTTAAACTGGAAGGAATGAGGGCTGGAATAACTTGCAGAAGCAATAAACAGATGGAAATGTTGTTTATCAGTGCCCCTACAAGTTACTGGGCACTGTGGTTCATTACAGCTTGTAATTAGAGAGGGGTGGGTGAAATCCCTTGTTGGTGGGAGGCACAGAGCAGACAGTCATTGATCACTCTTTGCATTCCTCATCCGAGTGACTTCACTGGAAAGCAAAATCAGATAGTGTGTATGATGAGAAATCAATCCACTGTTTTGCACCCTGCCAAAGTTATATTTGACCCTCAATATTTTGCCTCTGTCTTTCAAAATATTTTATTGATTCTAAATGCAATGAAGTACATTTCTTATATGCAGATCTGCATTACAAATGTTCTTCAAAATATGAAAATGGCTTCATTATAATGGATTGCTTAAGAGGTGAAATTTGCGTAAAATGTTTCATTCAAAGCACTGAAACATAACACTGTAGCTAGGCAGATCTTTATAAATAAGACATTTAGTCTTTACTTGTCTCGATAATGCCCTTCACTCTGGAGAATTCAATTTTCCTCTGGTCTGGTTAGTTGATAATTAGCATCCAATTTGTGGTTGTTTAAAGCACTTATAAACTCCTGAAAGTGGCAACTTTTAACAGACTTCAAGAGAAGCCCAGCAGAAATAAAAGATTCTGCCTTCCGTCCCTACATGTACCATTTCTCCTCATCTCATGTTCGTGTGGGCAGTCTGGTTGCAGCTTGTAAGCTATAAAGTAGACATTCAACAGTTTAGCAGTGAATCCTCGTGGACTGACTCCACAGTAAAGTTCAGATATCTGCTGTTATAAATCTCACATTTATTCTGTATTTCAAAACCATGCACAGTTATATCAAAACAAGCTGATGGATAAATCCTTAGCCACCTACTGATCTTCACTATTATGTTTGTAGAAGGGTCATTTGAGATCTCATGTGGTAATTACCCCAGCTCTTTTGTGAGTCACCCAACGGCCAGGGAGAGATTGCATGCTCAGAGTTATGTGTTATCTCCAATGAAGGAATCTACAAAATAACTCGTTGCATTTTCCAATACGTCAAGGTTAGATTCTGAACAGAGGCCTATGAACAAGAATTATTGACCGTTACTGCCATCAGTAACTGGAAATTTCACCTCATGAATGTGCAGTTTGCTATTGTACCATGGGATAGATAGAAACAAGACACCAAGAATTCCCAAATAGAAAGCATATTGGACATCTGGTGATTGTAGCTTGCCATTTGCTCTTCTGGGCAGCAAAACTCCAATTAATTTCTTTTTGTGTTTGCCGACCTCCGAGGTTTGTGCATAGCATTGCCTCCCTGATCTGGAAGTCAATCGGCACATTGAGAAATACACGCAAAGCATCAGAAAGGCCATGTGATGGCACAGTTTAGTAGGAGCATTCCCGGGCAGTCAACTTGAACACCTGGTGCCAATATCCCAGAACACCCCTCCGCAGTGCACTGGTCACACACACCCCTCAGCCATCACACATTAGCACCAACACCATCCAGTCTCTCTGTGAGCCATAAGGCATATCTCCAATCTGCTCACAGTTTATGTCTGCACTTTGGAGTGGTTGACAACTAGTATTGGAGTGCTGTCATGACACCTTGTGAGCAAGGACAGGGATCCAACTCACAGACTGGACCATGCTGCTTCTCAGGACTACTCACTTTTTCTCTTAGCAATCACTCACTTCCTACCTACATAGATACTCACAGCACCCCTGCCTTGTTCCTTCAGCCTCGGTTTCTAGGATCAGTGTTGTATTACTGTACTATCTTGCTGTTCAATGCAGACACAAAGCCAAGCAGCTTGTCTTGCTGGTCAGCAGTACTCAGTCAAAGGAGCATACATCTAGTGTATGGTATTTTGCTGCCTCAATCTCACATTGGCACTTAGGGTGGAAAGTACGCTGCATGTGCACCAAGCAAACAGCCACATCTCCAAGTCTAGGGGGCGTGATCCTCAGTGAGTTCCAGACAGACATACATCACTCAGGGAGTCCTGGCACAGTAAGTCAAGGGAAACCTCTGCTATCAGTCACTGAGCTTGGACGTGGTGATTTGGCTGCTCAGAGTCAGAATCTTCTCCTCGCAGGGGGTGAGGAGACAACTATCTTGGCCCTTGCTGTCCTGTTTGCTCCTGGACTGAGAAAAATGGATGGATTGATTGAGATGAAAGTGGGTGGCACAGCTCTTAGTGCTATTGCAAGTGGGGGAATGTTAGTGGGGTACCACATATGCAAAAATGACTGAGTGGATAGCACAGAGGGCATACAGAGTTAGTAGTGTAGAGGGATTGGATAGGAGGGAGTGAGTAAGGAAAGATGTCACATGCAATAGAGAGAGGGATAGAGCATAAGCCTTGGTAGGAGGTGGATGCAGTAGCAGAGATAGATTGAGTGCGAGGGCATAGAGAGAAGATTATAGCACTTACCCTGGCAAAGCAAAGGTGGTCATTGCCCTTCCTCCTACACTGCTGTGCATTTCTCCAGATGTCTGGGACCACACACACCCAAGTGAAAACCTCAATGGGTTGTGGGCTCCTCTGAAGGTCTAAAGGATGAGGTCTCCCCTCTGCTTCACCACCCCATCCACCAGGATCTCCAGGTTTGCAAATAGAGCACCAACATCCACTTGTCTGCCAGGGAAAACTGTTATGCACAGGGTGGGTCTGGACTGAGAGTGCTTGATTGGGTGCACAATGGTCTTTTAAAGATGGCACTGGCATTGTGGATCCTGGGGTGTTCTAAGCTATCCTGGCAATGGTAAAATTGGGCTAGAATCATAGAAAAGGATCACCATAGGAGTGTGTGGGCAGCTACTGGGGTAAGGTTTGGATATTAACATGAGAAAATTGTTAGGGGTTGCAGAGAGAAACTCTCAATGAAACTCAATAAAGATGAAGCCAAAGTATCATTTGATTCAGCTCAAAAGAGCAGAGGAGAAAGCCGTTCAGCCCATTGAGTCCATACCAACTCCTTGTAGAACAGCTACTGACATTTTCTGATGAAGGGCCTAGGCCCAAAATGTCAAGCTTTCCTGCTCCTATGATGCTGCTTGGCCTGCTGTGTTCATCCAGCCCCACACCTTGTTATCTCGAATTGTCCAGCATCTGCAGTACCTTTTATCTCAGCTACTGACATTTCCCTGCTCTAACTGTGCAAGCTTCTTTCCTTTTGAAATCATTTATCAGTTTTTCTGCCACTAGATTCTTAGATAATAAGTTCCAGGTCAGTATGATATTCTTTCCCAAAACTGTGAAACTTCAAACAAACGTTGCATTTGTCTCTTCACAATGGAAATATATAAATGGCATTCCAAGAACAGTACAAAATCAATGAGTGAAAAAAGAAGGGAGTAGTTTAAAACAATTACAATTGCTAAGGAAAACATTTTGGGAAAATGAATGGGGCTTCAAGCTGGCAAGTCCACTGGACAGGATGACCTTCACCTTAGGCTCTTAAAAGACATGCCTGCATGGATAATGGAAGTATTTACTATAATTTTCCAAGATTCCCTCATTTCTGGAAATGTTTCTGCTAATTGGGAAACCCTAAATATGACATCTGTATTCAAGGAACGCAGCGCCCAGCAGGACGAGACTGTAGGACCTCTAACCTAACATGTCAATGGGAAAGGCTGGAATCCATTGTTAATAAGATAGTAGCAGGACATTAAGAAATTAATAGTGCAATCAGACAGAGTCAACATTGTTCTGTAAAAGGGAAGTCATATTTGTCAAATTTATTAAAATCCTTTGAGCATGTAATTAGCAGAATGAATGACCAGTACAGGTGGTGTGTTTTGATTTCCAAAAAGGCACTTGATAAACGTTTACAATACAAGATAAGAAACCATGCTGTTTGGGAGGAATTTATTAGCATGGATAGAGAGTTGGCTAATTAACAGGAAACAGAGTCAGGGTAAAATGGGTCATTTTCAACTTGGCAAACCGAATACTATGGAGTGCCACAGGGATCAACACTAGGGCCTCAACTATTTACAGCCTATATTAATGACATTGATGAAGGGACTGACCATGGTGCAGCCAGATTTTCCGATGATATAAAGATAAGTCAGAAAAGAGACTAAAATGAGCCTGTGAAAGGATATAGATAAGTTAGATGAGTTGGGAAAAATGTGGCTGATGCAGTAATATGTGGGAAAATGTGAGATTGTCCATTTTGGAAGGAAGAATAGAAAGGCAGAATATTGTTTAAATGGAAAGAGACTGCAGAATGCTATTGTACAGAGGAATCTGGTGACCATGCACATGAATTAAAAAAGGTTAGCATGCAGGTATGGCAAATAATACAAAGCTAAAATAAATGTTGGTCTTCATTGCAAGGTGAATGGAATGTAGAAGTAGGAAAAATGAATCAACTCAATGGGCATTGGTGAAACCACAACAAGCCTACTGTATACAGTTTTGGTCTCTTTAACTAAAGGGAGATATATTGCATTGGAAACAGTTCAGAGAACATTTGCTAAGCTTATACCACTCTTAGAAGGAAATGTTGAGCAGTTTGGGCCTATAATCATTGGCATTTAGAAGATTAAGTCTTGATTTTATGGAACTATAAGCTATTTAGTGTGAGTTCAGAGTATAGATGCTGAAAGGATGTTTCCTACCATTGAGTCATCTTAAACTAAGAGGCAAAATTTAAAAATAAGAGATTTCCAATTTAAGACTAGTTTAGGAGAAATTTCTTCTCTCAAGAGAGTTATTAGTCTTTGAAATTCTCTTCACAATAAAGCAGTTGAGACAAGGTCAATGAAAATGTTCAATGTTAGGTTAAACAGGTTATTTGATCATCAATTGAGTCAAGGGTTATGGGGATAGATAGGAAAATGCGTTAAGACCACAATCAGGCCAACCATGATCTTATTTGATGATGCAGCAGGGATGTTGGGCTGAATGGCTTGTTTCTGCTCCTTTTTTTATGATCTTGTGATCTTGCCATAGCCGACCTGTCCGATATCTCCTGCCTAATATTTCCCTAACTACCCATAGAATGTTGTGATGAGCAACCTTCCTGCACCACTACCAGTTTGTGTGTTATAGATACTCCTGAAGTTTTGTTAGGGAAGATATTCCTAGATTTTAATCCAATATGGGAACAGCAATAGCCTTCTAGTTCAGGGGGCCGTGTGGCTTGGAGGCAAAATTGCAGATGGTGGTGTTAACCTTTGTTCTACGTGGTAGACATTGCAGGTTTTTAAAAGGCTTTTGAAGGAACCTTGGTGAATTGATGTTCTGCATCTTGCAGATAGTGCACTGCTTCACAGGATAGTGGTAGTGGTGATAGCTAATGTTTTAGGTGGTGAATGGGATACTAATCAAGTGGACAGCTTTGCACTGGATGGTGTTGAGCTTCTTGAGTATTTTTGGAGCTGCACTTACTCAGATAATATTGTTTATTCATTCATGGGATGGGGACTTTACTAGCAAAGCTAGCATTTGTTGTCCATCCCTAATTGCCTTCAAGGTCAGTGGCTAGGTTTGATTTCAGAGCATTGTTAAAAGTCAACCATAGAGCAGTGGGTCTGGAAAGGCATGTAGGAGAGCAGAATTTCTTGCCTAATGGACATTAGTGAACCAGAAGGGTTTTTACAACACTTGATGATAGTTTCATGGTCACATTACCATTTCTATTTACAGTTTAATTAATTATATTTAAATTTCACCAGAGGAGCAGGAAAGCTGACGTTTCGGGTCTGAACCCTTAGGCCAGACCAGGTAAGGATGGCAATTTCTTTCCCTAAAGGGCAGTAGTGAATCCACATGGGTTTTTCCAACAATTAGCGATGGACTCATGATCATCAGTAGACTCTTAATTCCAGACTATTTTTTATAGAATTCAAATTCCACCATCTGCCATGGCAGGACTCGAACATTGCCTGAGTCTCTGGATTAACAGTCCAGCAAGAATACCAGTAGGCCATTGCTTCCCACAGTGGAGTTGATTTCAAGAAGGAAACAAAGCTTAGGTTCAACAGGCAAAATATGCTAGCAGTTGATAGAGATATTCTTGCATTCATATGGGTTCCTGATGCACAATCCAGCTCTCACTGTTATAATCAAGTGCAATGACAACAAAACTGGAAATTGTTAGTGAAACTTAACAAGTCTGACAGCATCTGTGAGAAGAAAGCAGAGTTAACATTTCGAGTCCGGTAACTCTTCATCAGAACCAAAGTGTTGTGATGACCTGTTCTGTACGGTAGGACTTTTGTTGTTTTGTGGAGTTCTTTGTTGTCAGACACTCACTGCTGTGTTTTATAGAAGGCTCAGCTGGCACAGATTCTGGTACTAGGTCTCCTTGACAATGACAGCTTTAGAGAGAGATAACTGTCAAGGTATGAGAAGAACATCTTCCAGTCTCTTCTTCAATACATATGAGAAATGGAATGTTTGGACGATCATCTGAGCAATGATATGTGATTTGTTTTGGCAACATTTAAGGACAGTTCGAGTTTCTCGGATACAAATTAAGAGATTGAATATGTTGCAAATCTGATACACAGCAGGCATTTACAGTCATTTGTAAATCATAGATCATACATAACAATGGTGGCCAGTTTACTTTAGGCATGGTGGTGATAATATCAATGTGTTTTCCATCTCGATAACATAATAATGACACCAGAGCTGCCAGTTAATTTTTAAAGGGGTGGATAGCCACTACTGGGTAGAGAGTTAAACCATATGGGGCGCATCACACATAACCTTGCTTGATGCTGTTACGTATTTTGAAGGTTTCTGCTTCAGATTTCCCACTCAAGGTAATTGCAGTTTAAGAGGAATTTCATGAAGCATTTGTAGAATTGGAATAAGGTTTATGGGAAATTCAAATGTATGGAGGACAAGCTACAGAGGCTCATGATTTGCTGAGTAAAATGCTTTGGTCAGGTTGATGAACGCAATGAAGAGTTCTGGGTGTTGAGCTTGACATCTTTCTTGGACTTGTTTTACAATAAAGACATATCAAAGGTTCCTCTGAATGGTCTAATACCACGCTGTGTCACTTGGAAGATGTCTTCAGTCCAGGATGTAGGCAGTTTAAAAGAACACAGGACTTTCCTTGCTACAGACAACAGGGAAATACCTGAACAGTTTCTGCAGCATGATTTTTTAATTTCATTTTTGAAGATTGATACAATAGTTCCATAGGTGAATTCAGGTTGGGATGAGTATATTGCATCTTGATGTGAGGGAAAGTCCATCGTCTTTGAAGATTTCAACAGGATGCCATTGGGTTTATTGCTTTACTGTTTATCATCCATATGACTACATGTGGCAACTCTACTGTCAATAGTGGTGCAATCATAGATTTTAACGCAGGGTACTGGAAGACAGCCTGGAGACGGTCAGCTGCCACAGTGGATTCGTGTTTGAAGAGTGGTTCAAAATGTTTTCTTCCAGCATTGATGGATAGCACTGTTATCCTTACTCAGAGGACACAACCTGTGACTGAAGTGGATGTTGGCCTTTTGACATTGGTCTATAGATGATCCCAGTAACTTCAAAAAAGCCCTGATAATCAACATAATGTTGCATTTCTCATGCTCACACTTCTGCTTTGCATTATCTCCTTGCTTTGTCTTTCGACATCAGCATTGATCTGTCAAAATCTGCCTTCTTGACTTGGATTGTTCTTTGAGGTAGTTAGATTGCTTGTTTCTTTTTTAACATTGGTGGGCACATATTTCAGCACTTTAATTGAAGCAGTCTTGGTGACAACAATGCTCAAACCTATTAGCCTGCAGGACAGCTGACTTACGTTAATCATACTATCCTGAAATTAAGTTTGACATGTAGAGATTTTTGAGAAAGATCATGAGCTGTACTTGATAATCCTCCCTTCAGTCTAGCTGTTTTAGAACTGAGACACACTTCCTTTTGACATTTCAGACTTCTGAAGTCTTGTTGCTAGGTGGATGTTCATTCATAATATGATGAACTCTCCAGCAGGTATCAGTCCCCCAAATGGATCTTGTGATTTTGACATCACTTAGACCTCTGACACAAACATGGTCCGGAGCTGCCAGTGCTCTAGGATTCCTCTATGTCGTTTTGTATTTGGCCTTCTAGCAGAATAGGATGAGGGTACTTGTTATAATGAAGCCATGCTGAAAGGGTGTGAAGGGACTTTCTTATGAGGAGAGCTTGAGTAGATTGGCCTGTACTCTTTGTAGTTTAGAAGAATAACCTTAATTAAACATGCTAGATTCACAGGGAACTTGACAGGGTGGTTGTGGAAAGGTTGCTTCCCCTTGTTGGATAGTCTAGAACCAGGGGGCATAATTGTGGAATAAAGCATCGTAGTTAGGACAGAAATGAAGGGGAATTCTCTCAAAGTGTGGTGAATCTGTAGAATTCTTCACCACAGAGGGTTGTAGAGGTTGGGTCTCAAGGCTGAGGTAGACAGATTTTTTAATCAGTAAGTGAATCTAGGATAATGGGGACAAAGGCAGGAAAGTGGAGTTGAGAATGATCAGATCAGCTATGATTTTATTGATAGCAGGACAGACTTGATGGGCTGAATGGGCTACTTCTGCTCTTACACCTTGTGATCTATGCTCTTGAGATCTAAAATTATATTTTTTGTCCTTTTGGAATAACAGTGAAGACTTCATCAAAGTTGGACTAGAACTTTTCCTTTACATCTTAATGAGTGTCAGTGTTTAGTTCACAAAGACTGATGATGCTGGATTATTGATTATGGCTGAGATCAGGGGAGATGGTCATTAGACTTTCATTTATCCAACATTTATCTGAAAATACATCCAAGATCCTATTGCAAAGGCAAAACCAACTTTGAGGACACAAAGGTCAATGTTGGCTTGTCTTCCAGTTAGGGGTGACCTGTCTGCTTGCTTGTCCCTTTAGTTGCCCCTTCCCAGGAGGTGGATTCCACTGCTAGTGACGATGCCAATCTGGAGTGACCCAGAAAGGAGCAGTCCAATTGTATCACTTCAGCTATCAATAACAGTATTTATTTTCTATATATTTGTATAATAATGTGATATTTTCCATACTTCTGCAGTGCAATCTCCATCATATTTTATCAACCTGAAAAGAGAGCTGAGAGTAAACACATAACCCAAAAAATTTGAATTTCCATTGGCCTATTGGT
The DNA here is from genome assembly GCA_024137785.1 of Ginglymostoma cirratum. Classification (NCBI taxonomy): domain Eukaryota; kingdom Metazoa; phylum Chordata; class Chondrichthyes; order Orectolobiformes; family Ginglymostomatidae; genus Ginglymostoma; species Ginglymostoma cirratum. The sequence continues at coordinate 13,323,581 of JAHRHZ010000039.1, forward strand.
TCATGTTTTGAAATGGGTAACTTTAAAAGAAACCTCTTTAGGCACGTACATATATGAAGTCTACCTTTTTTTATTGCCGGTAAAATTTAGCAGTAACATAGTTACATATTTACACATTTTAACAATTTGAAAGTACAGGTTTCAAAATATTTTATCAGAGTTATCAATGTACATAAGGCTTGATAATTTAGATATACCTCCTCACAATTAAGTAACAAAAGGTGACAAGAATGTTTGGCACTTACCGTATGGTGCAGTTCAAAGAGGGACTGAAAAAGTTGTAGGCCTTGTGGTTTGTTACTGGTAATGTTCCCTATGGATTAGAACACAACCTTACTCAAGTTACAAAGTAAAGACCACATTGCTTTCACGGTTGATTTCGAGTTATCGTATTTTGCAACATTTCAGCTGGCAAAGTTGCTTCAGCGATCAGAATTTATATATTGTCCAAAGCAAACGTAGCAGGTAAAACCAGCTAGAAAGATATCTCAATGCTATTGTTCATGTAACCCCAAGATACCTGGGAATAAAAAAAACTCCCCAATTGGGAAACATGTTGCAGATAAACACTTTGTCATTTACCATTTGTTATATTCAAGTGCTTCTATTTCTGAAAGGCATTACATTTCCAGGCACTCAGGCATTACTTACTAAGACATTAGAGTTTTGCTCAGAATTTATTTTTATTTTAGCAACATCTCGCAGAGGCAAGATCACTTTATGAAGAGCAGTCAGTGCTTTGGTCTGGAACAATTTGAACAAACTATATCAATATTTAATTACAGACAATACTTTTCACCTATGAATATATTTGTAGAGTGTCTGTGGGAGAGGCATTATTTTTCTTTGGATTCATAGTGGCTTATGTCATTCCACTCCATAAGGAAGAGCATTATGTGTAATTATCAAAGCAATTTTGTTTATTTATCTGTGACTGATGACTCCCAATCATCAGTGTTTTATAAGAAGCACTCGTTTTTAGAATTATGTAGTGATATTGTGCACTTCCAATAAGATTAATTGGAGAATGACTCTTCCAGATGCTAAAGGCAGATCAGACCTCTTTGTTCACTTATGCATCTGGACTATATATCCACTCCATAATTTGTGTTAGCTTTTTACTATAGAAACCATAGGAACTATCATCTTGTAAAGCATGGCTTGATTCTGTGACTACCCCTGAAGCCAATGTCAAAGCACTGCATACTGTATGAAAGAGCAATAGTTTCATACAATTTCATCCTGATTTGATCATCTTTTCTACTGTTTTAGAATATGGCTTTTTTCATAACAAAATGTAATGCTGAAATCATGAAGAGGAGGGAGATCAATCTATAGTCTTGTTTTAACTTGGTTGTCAGAAGTGCATAGGATTACAAATGTTAGATTAAGAGCCTAGTGCATTCTATCGTCTATGCTGAGTTTGCAGCTTCAACAGGGTAGAAGTGGGGATGCTACAATCGGCTCATGAAAAGTGAAAAAAAGAACTGAATTGTAAATGTTTGGTTTGTATATTTGATCTCTATACAATGATCCTTTAGTGCAGTTGTGCAGCCATCAGGTGCAGACGTTATCAGCGTTAGCCGTGGTGGTACCCATGTCATTTACAATCAATTAACACTCAGCACTTCGACTCATACTTAAAGGAAGACAGTTTGGCCAGGACCAAAACAGAATAGGTCATTATGTGTCCAAAATCTCAGGACAGTAAAGGCAGAAGCTAGAAGCTGGAAGGATAATTCCAAAGGATTGCATTTAGGGGTTTATGTGAGGTTACTATTTGGGAACAGTCATTACTGTAAGGCAAGTCTTTGTAGCCAAAAGTCTTGATTGAATTCACATTGTATGCAAGTCCTTTCACTATCTGCCAAAATTATGTGTCCATCCAGAAAAGAGCACCATTATAAAAGATACATTATCAATGATAATTTTTTTTAAAAACTGTTGACCTTCTTCTCCACTTCTTGCATAAATTGCTTTGAAGTTCTTGTGGGACCACAGTTGGAGCCTCACATCACCTGACATACCATAACTGCTGAAGGAACAAATACTGCATCCCGAAGAACCTTCCTACACTGCAACCAGATGGAATATCCAAACATGTTCCAATCTCCAGCACATTCAGTCCAGTCTCTACCAGTGCCACAACCAAATAGCATATTTGATAATGGTGACCATGTTGATACATGGAGGAATCTCCACCAATGTTTTGTAATATAAGGGCACACATTTTCACTCAAGTTCAGCTAGTTTGTCAAACTAAATGTGCTGGTATCTGGGACGGTGAGGCTGTCAAGCTCCCTAATGGCCTTGTGTCAAACATGCTTTGCTGGCTGCCATTAAGTAAAGGTACCCCCTCCATGGTGGGCAAGATCTGTCGATCAGTCATGGTACCACTGGGAGATGAGCCCAGAAAACCTCCTTGGGAAGAAATTATTTTTTCAGGGCTGGCTGCCAGTCTGGGGGAGGTGGAGAAATTATATCCATATAAGCCATATGGGCTGTGTAATCTGAAAGTACTGTAGGAGCTCTGGTGTGTCTGATTGGCACTGAAGGCATTATTTGATGGTGAAGGCATTATGTACTGGAGCTGAGGAGATGATATCCCAGAGATTGGCACAGGCAATCCAGCCTGATGGCAGCTGAATGCCTCACTTTCATTGCCGGATATTGACATGTTCACACTTGCTGTGTTAGCTACTCCAATGTAAGGAGGGCTCCTCTGGGAGGCAAAGGTTTCACTGCTGGGGTTGGTCAGACGGTTGTAGGTTTCAGCGAGACTACTGCTGTATCTGTTAAAGGTCAGGCCTGTGCGGTTGCAGGTTGTAAATTCAGCTGGACCCAGGTTGCAGAGCTGGCTACTGTTTGGTGACAAGTGGAAAGCTGGAGAGGAGCAGGAAGAGCCAGGCAGAAGATGTGTAGGAGCACTGTTTCCTGGGCTTTGGTGGGCACTTGAAGATACCGTACCACCTAGGATGAAAAACACAGTCTCTTGACAAACTTTGTTATTGTAAATGTCTTTTATTCACTTTGCTATATCTGTCCTTGGATAGGGCAACATTTCTGTGTGTAACATTGACTGGCTCGACAACATACAAATGAAAGTAACAACTTTTTTTCATGTTAAACTGTTTCCTGTGAATGACAACATGTTGAATGATTCCATGTTCTGGTAAGACTGTCTTCAGTCTTAGACTGGTGTAGAACACATCGTGCCAATGAGTACTGTAAAGATGGACAGTTACATACTCAACAGATCAGTACATTTATGAGTCAAATAGGCCAGGCAGGTGTTCAGTTGCATTGCTAATCTTTTGCTGTTAGGAATGTTACAATTGGTACCTGCACTTCTGATTCAGGAAAGTCAGAATCAGTTAAGACTCCTTCTAGTGACAGCCCTGCTGTAACCTTGCTGGAAATGCCTGTGCGTGGGCATGAAGCAAGTAAAGTACCAAACGCAGCTTGGACAAGTAGTATGCTGACTCAAAACCTGACTCAAAACCTGAAATTGCTGGGAAAACTCAGCAGATCTGGCAGCATCTGTTGGAAAGAAATCAGAGTGAACATTTTGGGTCCTGTGACGCTTCCTCAGAACAGGTCTGAAGAAGCTTCACTTCTCAGATTTTGTTTCTGATATCTGGGATCCGCAGTTCTTTGTTTAGTATGCTGACTCTGTGTTCAGCATCATACATGAAAATGACCACTTTGGAGCTTTACTTCAGCAAGAGTCAGTGATTTCAGGAAGTAAGGAAAATTGTTATATGATATATTCATGTCCAAAACACTGCTATGCTTCAGTATCATGTTAAAGGGAGCACAGAATAATTTGTTATTATGTTAACGTTATCCAGTACTTTGTTTCTTTCAAAACTCCCACTGTCAATGTTTAATGTGTTCCACGTTTGGGACAAAATCCAAGTGGTTGATTGTGAAATGTGTCCCCTAGCCACACCCATATAAAGTTTAAACACTTGTGAAGTTGGACATGCATTGAGAATTAGGCTTGCTGGAATTTACACATGAAGCATCAGTTTTACATGATCTAATTTTGCAGTCAGACCTTTGCTTTTGATGCCACGGGGAAACCTCAACATTCTGAAAGAATGCTTATACTCTGATCTTATGCAACTAATTAAGCACTGAGTTTATATGGACAGTAGTGGACAGAGAGAGTATTTCAAAGTTAAAATGGCATAGTGTAAAATAATGTTAACTGGTTTCACTTCATTAAAATACTAGCCTGACAAACAAACATTTTTGTTCTTTGTTTTATGCCAACATCAGTTTAATTAGTATAAAGCTGAGAGATATAAACTGAAAAGAATTTTCCAATTTTTTAAAAAAATTGTTGTCCAGACTGCCTGGTGATCGAACAAAAGTAATGGTTTCAACAACAAAACATGGCAATACCTTGTTTGTGAATCCCAGGTATATCTTCAAAGCTGAGGGTCCGCAAAGAGGGTCTCCAGAATGCATAGGATTCCACAATAGCCTCTAGACCCATTCTAAATCAAGAAAATTATACTTCATAAATCACTTGAACTTTCATCTATAAACTGTCTTCATAAATCGAAATGAACGTTGACAAAAACAGGGTATTGCGGTACATCAATTTGCAACACTTTATTCTGCAATTATTTTGAAATGTCTACAGTAATTACAAATATCTGAATATCTGTAATGTTATAAAGACTTACTCAGTAATAGAGAGTATCTGATTACAATGCCAGCTTTATAGAGTGGAGCAGTATGTGTTTAGCACAAAGCCCAACACCCACTATGTCAGCAGAATATAATTCCTGTCAATATAGTTGCAGGTAGGTTAATCAGGAATGTCAATATACAGTGAAAGTAACAATTGTTCATTCATTTTTTGTATGCCAATTGGTTTTGAACTTTACAAAATAGGCATAGGTTAGCTGAGAAAATACATCACGAGTAAATTTCCAGAGTTAAATTTGGCGTGAAAAGATAACATGACCATCCTCTCATTTATCAATCAATTAGTGTTTTTACTAATTTCTGTTTTTGCTCAATGAGTTGCTTTGCTCAAAGGGCTGATTGCTTTAATCAGGGGATTTTTTTTCTATTTACTGGACAATTCACAAATGTATTTACGCAAGAATATCACAGCAAAAATGTAAGTGCTGGAAAAACTCAGGTCTGACAGAGTTTTGTTATTGGCAGTCACTCTGGACCAATGATTTGTTTCTTTGCTATAAATTAGTATTCGCTTTGCCCTTTGTTCCATTACATCTTTGTTACTTAATCTGTCTCATTCTTTCAATTTCTCCGTCTCATCACCTACAAAAGTATCACCCACCTTCCTGCAAAAATGCCATCCCCTATTCCCAATTCTTTTGCCTCCGCTGCATCTGCTCCCAGGATGAGACATTCCACTCCCGTACATCTCAGATGTCCTCATTCTTCAAAGACCGCAACTTCCCCCCCTCAGTGGTCGAGAACGCCCTCAACCGTGTCTCCTGCATTTCCCGCAACTCATCCCTCACACCCCATCCCCGCAATAACAACCAAAAAAGAATCCCCCTCATCCTCACATACCACCCCACCAACCTCTGGATCCAAAGCATCATCCTCCGACACTTCCGCCATCTGCAATCCGACCCCACCACCAAAGACATTTTTCCCTCCCCACCCTTGTCTGCTTTCCAGAGGGACCACTCTCTCCGTGACTCCCTTGTCCGCTCCACACTCCCCGCCAGCTCCACCACACCCAGCACTTTTCCCTGCAACCGCAGGAAGTGCTACACCTGCCTCCACACCTCCTCCCTCATCCCAAGCCCACGCCCCAAGAAGACTTTCCACATCCAGCAGATGTTCACCTGCATATCTGCCAATGTGGTATACTGCATCCGCTGTACCCGTTGTGGCCTCCTCTACATCGGGAAAACCAAGCGGAGGCTTGGGGACTGCTTTGCAGAACACCTGCGCTCAGCTCGCAACAAACAACTGCACCTCCCAGTCGCGAACCATTTCAACTCCCCCTCCCATTCCTCAGACGACATGTCCATCCTGGGCCTCCTGCAGTGCCACAATGATGCCACCCGAAGGCTGCAAGAACAGCAAATCATATTCAGCCTGGGAACCCTGCAGCCCAATGGCATCAATGTGGATTTCACAAGCTTCAAAATCTCCCCTCCCCCAACCGCATCCCAAAACCAGCCCAGCTCATCCCCGCCTCCCTAACCTGTTCTTCCTCTCACTTACCCCCTCCTCCCACCTCAAGCCGCACCCCCATCTCCTATCTACAAACCTCATCCCACCCCCTTGACCTGTCCGTCCTCTCTGGACTGACCTATCTCCTCCCTACCTCCCCACCTACACTCACCTTTACTGGCTCCATCCCTGCCTATTTGACTTGTCTGTCTCCTCTCCACCTATCCTCTCCTCTATCCATCTTCTATCCACCTCCCCCTCTCTCCCTGTTTATTTCAGAACCCTCTTCCCCTCCCCCATTTCTGATGAAGGGTCTAGGCCTGAAACGTCAAGCTTTCCTGCTCCTATGATGCTGCTTGGCCTGCTGTGTTCATCCAGCTCCACACCTTGTTATCTCACATTTCTACATGCCTTCATTTCTGAAGATGGGTCATGTTTGATTCAAAATGTTGGTTCTGTACGTCTCAACTGATAGAATCCATCCTGTTATTTTCTTTCCAGAATATCTTGTTCTATTTTCAGATTTTCAACATTCACCAAGTTTTTAAATTTTGCAACAGACAAATGTTTGACCTGAATCAAGTAATAGTTCAGTGAATTTCATTCTTTTTCAATACTTACTGATTTGTGGACTTTTTAAAACTTGTCTTATTCTTCAAAGATTTTGTTTGACAGTGGAGTAATTTTTTAATGTGAAATATAACTTCATTCCATGTTTGTATGTTCATAACATTGATGTATATGTTTTGAATGTGTTATTACTATTTCATCCAAATTTTCTTAGCTTTGAATGAAGTCATTGAAATTAAATAATCGCATGCTTGCAGCCAATGTATGGATGCAATCTCGCCTTTGGGACAACATGTCTGTCTATCTAAATAATAGAGTGGAACAGAATTACTTGGAGTTTTCTTTCCCAAATTTGAAAATGGTTATGAATCATTTTTAATTTTTTCCATTCTATTCCAGTAATTTCATCTCCATCCGGAGCCTTTGCTGTAGTGTGAGACGAATGGTTTAAATATCAGAGTGAGAATAATTGCCACATTGTTTCACACGGAAACTGTTCAGTCAAATGCTGGAATTTAAAAAGAAACTTCTAAATGGTGTTGGCTGATCAAATGTTTGCTGATATAAGTGGGTGTGCAACATTGATTCATATGATATCTGTTGGAGCCGGCTGTGGACCATTGAAAATAATTACAATGAAGCTGGCTGGACAAATCAAGAATGATGCCAGTCACAAGATGAATGTTCAACAGGAAAATTAGCATAAACTAGTCATTTAATAGTTTTTGTAGCCAAAGGATATTAGTAGAATTTCCTTTGCGATGTTCACTTAACCCAGAGCTATGCCTGATATTTCTGTGCTTGAGTGTTAGAACAAATGTAAACTTCCTTCCTTTCATTAATATTGCAGCTAAAATGCATATTTAGCACATTTAACATTGGTTCAAATTAGTAAACACTAGGCATGATTGTGCTTGAAAGAATAGCAGTACCTTAACGATGCACATTAATGCACAAATTGCTATGAGGAAGAAACACTCCTTCAACTTCATTTGGATTACATTCATGAAAATAGCCTTTGTAATTTTCATGAAGTTGCTGTTTTTCCATGTTAATTGTCAATAAACCTTGCCACTGAAAGTTGATTTTGGTATTTACCAGTGTAAGTATAGTTTCAGTGGTGGAATATGTATTATTGACTGCCAAACAACCTTTCTTGCCCAAATTGGGTCGGCAATGGCATAGTGATATTGTCACTGAGCTAGTAAATCAGAACCCCAGCCAGTTCTGTGGTTAGGGGTTCAAATTCTACTTGGTAGATAGTGCAGTTTGAATTCAATAAAAATCCAGCATAAAATACCAGGCTAAATGCAATCATTATTGTGGATCATAGAATCCCTGCAGTGTGGAACCACGCTATTGGGCCCATCAAGTCCACACCGATCCTCCAAACAGCATCCCACCCAGACCCAACCCCCTATCCTATAATCCTGCAGTTGCCATGGCTAATCCACCTAACCTGCACGTTTTTGATTTGTGGGAGGAAACCAGAGCACCCCAGAGGAAACCCACGCAGACACAGAAAGAATGTGCAAACACCATACAGACAGTCACCTGATGGTGAAATTGAACCCAGGTCCTTAGTGCTGTGAGGCAGCAGTGCTAACCACTGAGCCACCGTGCTGTCCCATCAATTATCACATGAACCTATTTTATGCCTTTTATGGAAGAAAATCTGCTCCCTTACCTGGCCTGGCTTATGTGAGATTCCAGACACAATAATGTGGTTGAACTGGCAGCTAGGCCATAAATGTTAGCCTACGTCCCACAAATGAATAAAAGAACTGGTAAAAATGTGAAGCCTTGCCTTTTTAAGATGTGGAATTGTTAGTGATTGTAAAAATATCAAATGTGGCTGTTTTCTTATTTTATATCTGCTTTCTCTTTCTTTCTCTCTCTCTCTCAGAATCCAATCATTTTCTCTCTTTATACACAAACATACAGGCATGCCATTCAGCCTCCTCCATTCAACAATATCATGGCTGATCCGATTGTGGTCGTGACATCACGCTAGCACCTTAGACAGCACCTTCCAAACCCATGACCAATTCCATCCAGAAGGACAAGGGCAGAAGCTACATGGGGACACCATTCCCTGCTAGCTCCCCTCTAAGCCACTCATCAGGTCAACCAGTGACTCCCACTTCCCATGAGTGAATTAAAAAACTTCTGACTTGGAAATATAACAGCGTTCCCTCAGTGTCACTGGGTCAAAATCTTGGAATTCGCACCCTACCAGCATTGTGGGTCTAACTACAATACATGGACTGCATCGTTTCAAGAAGACAACTCACCACAATCTTCTCAAGACCAAATATGGACTGGCAATAAATGAAATTTCAGTCCTTTGTTTTTTCTAGTCCCAGATCCCTTTGCACTTTTTCCCCATTTTATGTTTTGTGCTATGCTATTGAAATTCATATTTCATAAGTAATACATGCCCTTCTTGCTCCTGATTTTCTTACCAAGACATTGAGTCTGCTGTGTTATTCAATATGATGATGACAGAACTGAATACAACCTCAAATCCACATTCACACTTTTCACCTGCTTGGTTAACAAGAATCTATCGACCTCTGCCTTAAAGATATTCAAAAACACTGCTTCTATCGCTGTTCAGGAAGATAGTTTCAAAGACTCTTGACCCTATGAAAGAAACATAGATCTTTAATGGGTAACCTCTTATTTTTAAACATTTACTTAGATTGTCCCACAACAGGAAAGATCCCTTCCATCCGGTCAAAGCCCCTTGGGATCGTATGTTTCAATTATTTTGCCTCTTACTCTTCTAATTGCCAGCAGATAAAGACCTGGCCTATCCAACCTGTCCCCACAGGAAAACTCACCATTCCAGCTATTAGTCTGATAAACCTTTTCTGAACTGTTTTCAATGCATTTAAATCCTTCCTTAAATAAGGAAACCAAAGCTGTACACAGTACAGATGGCATTTTGCCAATGCTCTGTAATACTGAAGCATAGTCTGCCTCCTTTTGCATTCAATTCTCCTTGCAATGAAATATAAATTTCTATAAGCTTTCCTAATTACATGCTGTACCTGCATACTTGTCTTTTGCACTTTGTACACTAGGACACTTGGAGCTCCCTGCATCCCAGAGCTCTGAAATTTCCTGATAAAATGGACAATTTTACATTTTCCCACATTATACTCTACTTGACAGATTTTTGCCCACTCAATGAATCTAACTTATGCCTTTGTTGCCTCTGTATGTCCTCTTTGCGGTTATCCTCAGCTAGAACCAAAGTATTTTGAGTGGCTATGTAGAATTGCTTTCTCATTGCGAGATGTAAGGTCACTAAGTACGTACTTAGACAATAGTGGTCAACGGCAGAGAAGCTAGGGGTTTGGGGTAACTGACAAATAAAATGTTCTTAGCTGGGCACAAGAATAAGACATCTTGATGATCCTGTCACTGGACTAGTATTCCAGAGGCCTGGATTGATATTCCAAAAATAGGAGTGCAATTCCCCTCTAGCGGTTGTACAAATTAAATTCAATGAATTGAACAAAATCTGGAATACAAGTTAATAAAGTGATGGAGACCATGAAACTCTGCTAAAATCCCATCTGATTCTCTCCTGGAAAAGAAATCTAACATCCTTACTAAATATGATTCCAGACCCATATACTTGAGGCTTAATTGCACTATTGAATGGCCTAGCAAACTACAACAGCTTAATCCAAGATGTTGGCTCAAACGCATTCCCTTCCACCACCTCCAGGCCCACCTTCAAGGGCAAAGAGAAACAGACAAATGCTGAACTTACTAGCAACACCCACATCCTTAATGATTAAAACAGAAGTTTCTGTGGAATCAGTTTCCATTATCCTATGAGTTTATCAGCATAACCTCCTATTCCCTTCACTCATGTATGTTTATTTAACTTGCTTTTAAAAAGCAGCTATGCCATTCCTTGGTGATGTTCTTATATCAACGGCCTGTAGTTATGCTCTTTACCATGTGTTGAATCACATTTGCTGTTTCTACCCCATCATAGCCTTTCTTAATTTAATCATCTTTATGAGATTACTCTTCAGCATTTAATTTGTTATTTACGGAGAGCCACAATCTCACAGTTCTAGTATCAACTCTGTACTGATTTATTTTTCCATCCTCCTTTGTGCTTCTAGTTTTTCTATGATATGGTGACCAGAAATATACACTATGCCCCAAGAGTGTCTAACCAAGGTTCAATACAACCTGAGTATAACTTCTCTACCTTTCAGATCTATCCTTCTAGAAATAAACCCTTGCGTTTGTTTTTTGAGTTTGTTATGATCTCAATACCCTACAATCAAATTTCAGTCCTTTGTATATTTGTAGTCCCAGATCCCTTTGCACTTCTACCTCATTTTATGTTTTGCGTTATGCAATTGAAATTCATATTTCATAAGTAATACAAGCCCTTCTTGCTCCTGGTTTTCTTACCAAAACATTGCACTTATTCACTATCAAATTCATTTGCCACTTATATGCCCACTCTGCATACTTATTTATGCTGTCTTGTAAGTTGTTTAAGTCCTCTTCAGTTTTCACTATCTCTCCAAATTTGGCATTGTCCACAAATTTATAAAATGTGTTTTTGATTCCAAAATCTAACCGTGAATAGAAACTGTATAGTAACAACAGTGGTTACAGCTCTGATCGTTGTGTAATCCAACCTCTCCCCTTCTATCATTCCGAATATTTACCCTTTACCCTATTTTATATTTTCTTTTAGCTAGTCAGCTAACCATTATCCTAACTGTCCCCTGAATTTGGTCTAATACATTAATCAAATATGTGGTCCTTTATTAAAACGATTTTTTGGAGCCCAGATTAAATTATTTTAACTACAGTACTTCATCAACCTTGTCTAATCTCTGATTAAACTTCAAAGGATTTGATGACTCTGGTCAGGTGAGATTTTCCCTTTTGAAGTCCATGTTGACTATTCAACTGCTTTAGGAATCTCCTTTTAGGAACAAAAGCTGCCATCCTTACCAAGTCCATAGTACAAGTGACACCAGATCCACAGTAAGGTGGTTAACTTTGAACTGCTCTCTGGAATGACCTAGAAAACCATTTTGTTCAAGGTGAATTAGGGACTGTCAACAATGACTAACCTTGCCAGAGACATCCACATCACTTAAAAGAATAAAGAAAAATAATTATCATTCATTATCTATCATTTCTAGATGTTTTTCTATTTTGTCGTTTTGTACAGATTTTTCCCACTGCTAATGTTAAACAGATTAGTCTTATATTTCCCTGTACATGTTCTACATTCCTTCTTCAACTGGTTATCCACCAGTCCTCCGATACTGTTCTGCTGATGAATTATTCTCAGCAGTTTTAGGCGCTCTAATGCAGTGTTGCCTACAATTGCAGCCTGTCTTTTTCTCCGGATTTGGGAGAAAGGCAATACAAAATATTACAAAGGAACGCTCATATAATTGCCCTACGTTTAATCGAATAACCCGCAGTCTTTAAATATTCACAACATTCAGATAATGAAAATTATATATCTAACATCGTGTTGAACGTTTGCTTGCCAACATTTTGTTCCAATATAATGGCTTTCACACAGACTTTACAGGGGATCATAGGCATTTTGCAGGAAGCTATAATAAAATATTTATTGGGTTGACTTGGGCTCAAAAATCAGGCTTCATTTTCCCACTAATAGGAACTTTTGGGTTTAGCCGAGATAAAAGTTGCCTCCCGGAGAGATGTTGCTAAGGCGATAATTTATACAAGATGCCTTGAACTTTTCCCATTTTATCACTCGCCGCGCTTGCGCGATCAAATAGCCCAGTTTGTTTAGCAGATTAAAATTTGTCCTTTCCTGTATTTTCTATGAGGACAGTGTTTGTCCCTTTCTGCTTTTAAACTTTACGGGCAGTATAGAGGTCCGGCTGAAAAAAAAAGCCCCATTAATCTCTGCATCTGTCCCTTTTCCATTGCTGCCGGGAGGCGTTTGTGGTGCGAGCTCCAATTATTTCCATTTCAGTGAGGCGAGGGAAGTGAGGGCTTGACTGGAAAGTGTACTTTAACACGGAGAAAGCTGTAATTTTGCAATGTGTGTGTGACACAGTGAGATTTACAATGTCGGCGCTGTTAAAGGCGCGCTCTGACAGGAGGAATCAAATGATTTACCTGTTACGCCCGGAATCTCGGAATCCTTTAGCAAATGGGTTCCTGTCGATCTTCAGTCGAGTGATCTGAGACAGAAGTGGAGCTGAAATTAGAGGGCCGCAGTTCTGAAGCTCCTGCTTTCAAATTGTATCTAGCACTGCTGTTCTGTACAGGCCTTGCACACGCCCAGACACAATTTCTAACACTTTTCCAATTTTGTTTACGCTTTACCCCGATGCAGTCTTAATAATAACAAAATTAAAGTGAAACATTTGTCCAAAATTAAAGCCAGCAGGCCAAGAACGTAATATTACAGCACATCAGCATTACATTACATTATTTTACATTATTTTAAAGTGTAATATTTGATTTACCAGTGCATTGCAAGAATGAAAGGAGAGAGACACCTCCATTCGCCGTGTTAGTTTATGTGTGAATGCAGTCAGGGTGCAGGGTGAGACAGAGAGACAGGGAGAGAGACAAAGGCTTGGGGACGCGTTGTGGAGTGTGCTGCGGGTTGCTGTCGGGCTGGGTCAGGCACACTCTGCCTTACCTGCTGGTTCTGGTAAGCAGTCACGGTTGTGAAGACGGTCTCGGGGAAGCAAAAGTGTTTCACCCCATCTCCTCCCGGGATGGGCTTGACCGGCGACAGCTCCTCTCCACACTCCTTGCGGATGACATGGACCCGAGGCTGGTACTTGTGCATCGAATGCAATATAATCTGTTTCGGCAAGAGACAAACAAACTGAGCGGGTTATGTGTGAGAGAGCACATCTAGCCGAAGAGGCAGGTATTCTGTTCTTGGAGATAGTTAAGAACTGTCGATGCTGGAGAAAGAGATAACACAGTGTGGAGCTGGAGGAACACAGCAGGCCAGGCAGCATCAGAGGAGGAAAGCTGACGTTTGGGGTCGGGACCCTTCAGAAAATTCTATTCTTCGCGCTGGGGATTTCGAGAATCGCCTGGCACAAGTCCCGGACATGACAAATTGCCTGGTCCCATAAGGTGAGAGCGAATTTGTTAATTACAGGTACTTGGCTTCATCAGTCATGGGGAACCTCCTCCAGCCGGAGTTCCCCGGACGCCACAAACAGAAAGCCCCTTCTGTTCAAGAGAATCCATCTAATTATTTCTTCCTGCCTTTATGTACTTCTACGTTTTCTACTCTATTTGCGCCGGTGCCTTTCTGGACTGTGAGACATCAAACTGTTAGGAACAGCTTGTTGGGAAATCTTGCTATCGTTTTGACATGTTCGAGTAGACACCCAGAGTCTGTGTGTCTTTAAATAACTGTTGCTGCCCTGGGTTATTCCGTCAGTTGTGGCACTTCAGTCAGCTCCGTCTTGTTTTGATTTTCGATCGTGTATTTAAATAATTGCAAAATGTCAGAATTTTATTCCCAGCCAACGCTGCCTGACTCCACCCAGTTCAAAAGCTTTCTCCCGGGGAATGAAGCGGTCATGTCGCAATTTTTTGTGAAATTTTTCTGGCTTCCTAACCAATAGATCATTCTCGCCGCAAGGGCACACAGAACAGCTAATAATAGAGATGACACTCAGATCTCTGCTTGAGCCGTTACAAAGGCCTGTAAGTTTAAAAAAATCGTAGAAAGCAGAACACTCTGAACAGCTGGGGATAAGGTGGATATGTTGAGCAATCGAATCTGTACAGTGACTCCCGACTGCGATGTAACCCACCAGAAAGCAAAAGGCTAATTTGTAGAAGCACTGGCGGAGCAAGATTAGTTAAATCTTGGTGGACTTGGACACTGGCAAAGATTTTTTTTTTAAATTATCAGTCAGATTTACAAGGAACTGCAAAGGAGATTTGAAATGAGACAGTTGGGAGTGGAAAGTTATAAATTCTACGTGCCCTGGAGTATCTTACGTGAGACATTTCTGTGACATTTTACATCGAACACCCTTCCTTCCAGAAACAAAACATGCAACAGGGTTAATTAACCTGGCGCTGATTTAGACGCCAATTGTGATAGACTGAAATTTAATTTTTCAAGTTAGCAATTAAAAGACTTCTTATGAATTGTTGTAAAACTTGGTGGAGAGGGAGATTGGAATAATCGGCCTTACCTCAATTTGCCCTCCACGCAGTTGGCTTACAACCAGCCCAGTCAGCTATTATGAACTGCAATAACAGACCGACTTCAGTGGTTCGAGGAGGCTCACCGCCGCCTTCTCGAGAGCCACTAAGAGTTTAACAATAAATGCAGTCCCAGAATAGTAATCTCTTTTTGTTGAGTTTTAACGACATCTCAAATCTAAATTCCAGTCTAAACACCAGTCAGTTATCAACATTCAGCAATACAATTAGTCCGTGTTTAGATATTTCTTTCCAGTTTGTTCCCCCCACCGCATCCCCTTCTTTGTTCAGCTGTGGGCACTGTCACAGGAACCCTCTTTGCCCGGCCTGCCAGCTTAATCCAGTCAGGACACAAAGTTAGCATGCCATCTGTCGAAACGGAGCGCCACATTCATACAGGAGTGGTTGGCAAACAATAAAATGCAAAACAGAAATCATTATCACGATCTCTTTATCGTAAAGATAAAAAAAGGCTCGAGCCAGCGAATGGAACATTTAAGAAACTCGAAGTTTCCCAGACAATTCCATAATCATTGTCACCGAATATTCACCGATAGTGCATGGAGATTGTTGGCATCGCTTTTACAATGCCATCATTTACACAACTCCCATACGTATTTACTTTTTTTAAAGTTTTCATGTGTCAGATGACATTCTCCTAGCTTTCCTGATTCTCACTTTGCATATTAAATATAATTCAAAACACTTTAGTGCTGAATCCAAGTCATCACCCATCGGAGAAAAAAAAACAGCCTGGCTGTCCATTTAATGACCCCTGCCTTGCTTAAATAAACATGTTACCTAATCTGCGGCCATCTCATAAAGTTTGAGGTCCTTTTAAAACAAACTCAGCCGGGTAGAGGCGTCAGGGACACAGTACAAAATGTGTGCCAGACTCGATTACTGGTGATAAACTCAAAATGCAGGCAGGTATGTGCACTAATCTGGTTCGGAATGAACCGCATCCCATGTGAAAGCAACAGTCGGGACTACTAAAGGGCGGCGGTTTTGAAAGACAGGGCGAACTCACGTGTCCCTGGTCATCCAGTTCGTTGTTGGTGAGTTTGAGCTTGTCGAAGCTGATGACCTGCCGCATCCAAGTATCCCCCGATGCCGGAGAGTCCGGGTGGATGTAAACCCGAGGCGGCACCGGAGAATCTGCATTTCCGGCCACCATCCATTTGGAGCTATGATACACATACCTGCAACAAGAGGTGAGAGAGCACAACGGAGCTGGATACTTCCTGAAACACCACAACATTCACTTATTCACTGAAATAGGAAACTAAATCAAGGATCTCCAAACATTTCGCCTTTTTGAAATAATTACAATTTTCATCTCCCTGTATGCAATTACAGTTAAGCCGTGTGGAAATTCAAGTTCAATAAATATTACAAGGGATTCACATAGCTGCTGATTTGCCTTATTATTTGAATTTAGTATTGATATTTTAGATCTGGACAAAAAAAATTCCTGGAATGTACATTGGGTAAATACAAGGGCTAAGACAAGATCTTTGGGGTTAGCGGGAAAATGGGATCTCTTGGTATTAGACAAAGTGTAAGTGCCTGATTCGTGATAAATCAAACGTTTGCCAATATTCATGGACTTACTCGAAGATGGGCAAGAGGATTTGTTAGGAGAACATGCCTTATTGCTGGAAAGTACAAGTGATGGGAAAGGTTCAAATAGGTATTAAGAGCAGGAGTGGACCATTCTATCCCTTAGGCCTGTACCACAAAATGATGACTATACTCTCTCGCCCACCACGATAACCATTGACTCTTTAGAATGCTTTAAGATTGAATTGGAGGACATATAAGGTTCTTGCAAAACGGTGTTCTGCTGGGGACTGTGGAAGGAGGAATGTAGATTACAAAGTGGAATTTTTATATATTAAAAATTGGTCATATAATTACGGCCACTGTTGGCAGATTTGGACACGGTAAGACACGCCACGGTCGAGGAATCTGGATTTTGAGAGATGCCACATTTTAGTCAAGAGCTGTCTGTAGTTCCTGAAGGAAATGTCTGAGAGGGATGCAGTTTAATATTGCGGGACATGAATGGTTGGCGAGAACGGTTATGTTTGCGTTGGGCTGGGCTGCCGCTGGTTACACATGACTGAGTGCTCATAGGTGTGCGGATCACAGACGTTACACTGTGACCTGAATTAGCGAGGAGTACCTAACTTTTGGGGAATTCGACAATGCCCGTTTACCCACAATGGATTTGTTCTTACTGATATACACGAGCACAAGCGAAAAGATGACATTCGGCCGGTGAGAACTCTCCCCGACTGTTCTCTTTCAGCTGTCTATTGAAAACTGTGTTCTAACTCACACTCTCAGACCTGCAATGCTACAATTTTGCACATCAATAAAAACCTAAAAAACCCGTTGTGCTCAAGAATTTTAATTCTGACTGTTCCCTTAGGCGCCAAATATTGCGACAACGCGACTTCGAATGATGATAGATCACCGCTTGATCCCAGCTTGTTACCTGTACCGCTTATTGTCTACGGGTATAATATCCATGGCGATATAATACTGCTGGTGGGGATCGAGTCCCGTCATCTTCACCCGCATAGCCGGAAACATTCTCCTAGAGGAGACAAAAAAAGGAACATATAAAACGGAACCAAACAGCTTTGAGGGAAAAAAAGAGAAATCAAAAACTAAAACATTACACCCGTAACTCTAGAGACTGCCAAGACTCGGCTCAATCCGTTCCACAAAACGCTGGAGCAGGAGAAAGATTGAGACTTTGCAGCAAAAATTTCAGCCGCCATAATAAACAGCCAGGGAAATGCGGCCGACTTAACCGGAGTCAACAATCCCAAAATACAGCTTGACCTTTTTAAAAATACTGAACCTGAGCTAAACAATAAAAAATCGAACAGTTCGGATTCAACCAGAGAAACACTTCCAAAACATCTACCTTTCGATACAACTTTGCAGTTTCTCCGTACCATGCACAATTGCCAAGGCCCTTCCAAATGGGTGTTTGCAAGTTTAATCGCTGGGGCAACCTTGGGAAAGCAGTTTAACCTTCGGTGCAATAGCTGTGCATGTTTTAAATTGACGTGAACTGGTCAGCTGGATGAAGGCTAGTGCCAAAACAACATTGATGTCTAAACTGTTGCTGAACGCATCCAAAACAAACACGCGCACCTTGCCTGGATGTTGTTGTGGGGGGGACACTGTCACACTGACCTTCCTGCTTTCGTTATGATCATCTCGGTGCCGATCTCGTGAAACCTTTTCCACAGGTCAGCTCCTTGAAGCTCGACGTGAATATCCTCTCGGGAAGTGCCACACTTGGGCGCTATGTAGGCCTTACTGACTACCGGAGGGGACGGACACGACAAAGCATCGTCCCCGTTCAGAACTGAAGCATCAAGGAGGAAAAACGAAATGCGTGAAAGCACCAGGATTTATAACGTGACGTGACATAATTCGATACCAAACAAAACGATATGATGCAAGTTAAATTGTATATTTTTTTAAAAAAACTGAGGGATGTTTTAATTGCATAATCACTTCTACTGTATCCATAAAAACCTGAAGTAATTTGATTTGTCCAGAAACTAACATGACATATTCTATGATCTGGAAATAGATTGTTAGAAAAACTGGGGAACGAGATTTTTTGATCGTTTAGGACTAAAACGAAACCAAGTTGCCAATCGCAGTGTTCCTTGGAGAAGTCTGTTTCCCTCTCTCTCTCTCAGAGAAGGAGAATGGTAAACAAGAACAGCTGGAGGATGCGAACGAAAAGACGGGAGGAACTCACCGGCTCTCTCGCTGTGGTCAGTGCCGCAGTGCCTCTCGTCCTCGGGGCCCCTGTCCTTACTCGGCACGTTCACACTCGGGCTCGTCCTTCGCTCTTTCAGCTCGACCCCGTTCTCGCTGCGTCCGTCTACTTTCCTTTTCTTTTCCGCCCCGATCAGCGCTTCCACGGAAAAGGCATGAGCTTTCAAACTCATTGCGGACGGAGATCTCCTTTTCTCAGCCATTCCACGTTGGGCTGTGCGTATGTGTGTGTGTGTGTGAGAGAGAGAGAGTGATTTTTGTCTTCAGAACTTGTTTTCTTTCCTCCACCCCCCTACCCCCCCATACAAAAAAACTCACAATCTGAATCCAATGCCTACTGCTGAGTGAAAATAGTGATGGGGTTTAGAGAGTTAGGGAGTGAGAAGTGAGAAAAAAAAGGGCGCTCCGTCTTGTCCAGTGGGCCAGTTGGAGTGACATGGAGTGGAGACGCCGCGGGTGGACTCTCTCTCTCTCTTTCTAAGCGCAATTAGGGCTGGTAATTGAATTTTGTTGCCTTGATCTGTCAGCA
Organism: Ginglymostoma cirratum; assembly: GCA_024137785.1. Lineage (NCBI taxonomy): Eukaryota > Metazoa > Chordata > Chondrichthyes > Orectolobiformes > Ginglymostomatidae > Ginglymostoma > Ginglymostoma cirratum. The sequence continues at coordinate 13,342,908 of JAHRHZ010000039.1, forward strand.
CTTGTGAACAGCAAGAGAGGGGGACATGGTTGAAGCGGCTCAGCTCCACGCGTGTCACACCCACCCCCAACAGACACACTGGGCGGTGGGAGGAGGCGGGGCCCGTGAGCTGCCAATCACAGCCGCCTCGCCCTATCAGCGCCCGCAGATTGTCCACCTCGCCCAATAAGAAAAGGGGCCTCATTATCATCTACCGCTTCTCCGAGGCCGAGTAAGTGAGGGAAGGAGCAGGTCCCAGAGCGCCCAGCTCCACTGCATCAGTTTAGAGAAAGTTTCACTTCATCCTTCCGCACACACACACACACACAGACACCCTACTCCCGACCCCAGCATACCTCTCGGTTTGCGCCATCCTCCCCCACTCCCAGCCGGAACTGAGATTATTAATGCCTGGCGACAACGTGACAGGCACCAGAACAAGCTGCAGCGCAAGTTTCATTTGCACCCAATCTCACGAGCAGATTTCCTACCGCGTATAAGACCAAAGCCAGACATGTTACCCTTTCATACTCTCCGCCCTCTTGTATCCACTTCAGTATTGAATCAGTTCTTAAAACTGATATCAGGCACTCTTAAAGTTCTAAATACTCCTACTCCATGCCAATAATCCGCGGGGAGATGTGGCCCTAAGTGCTGTCAAATAACTGGCATGGCTGAAACTTAACATGCAGGTAAGTATCGGGCAAGAGTTCCCATATTACCGACTAACATGCTCAGCCAATATTTCAACACGCCACTGGTGCCAGTAGGCTGATTTGTAATTGTAGACGTATATGGAGTGACGAGCAAATATATTGCGGATAGTGGTTAAATCATAGACAGATGCATGGCAGGACATCTAGATGGAATAGCATAATGTTTCCAAATATGTCAACAAGCTCCAGTATGAGTGGCAATAAATACCAGTGGTGAGCCGGTCAGCGGGGAAATACGTCAAAGTGATTAACAGAAATATCTGCTGGTAAATTACAAACTAAACCAGTGGATTTATTCTTTTAAAAAATCCACACAGCTGGTATAGGAGTGTTCCTTACGATGGGAAACGAATTTTAAATAAAACAAAATACAAATGGTTTAAATTAAAACCAGTAACAACACAACGCGTTCACCGCCCATTTACGTTTAGAGGGTGAACCAAATACACGGCGAGCAAAACCCCAAAACATCAAATCTAGACAGAAACAAAATAGAACATTGTTGACATTCGCTTGGATATTTATACCTCACTGAATCTGATTAGCCGCACCGCAGTAATGGTTCAATAAAGAGGTTAATGCCGATATGCCACCAACAGTCTGCGCAAAACAGTTAAACTAGAATTGAATTCAGGGCGTTAGTATCTGAATATTTGATAAGGGTAGACACAGTTTTCTTGTGATTGCAAACATCTCCAGTTGCTTTACACCGAGTCAGATAGGTTTACAGCGCAGGAGGCGATGGTGAATAATGCAGGCTTCTCACTAAAATATTTCCAAACGAATGCTACTGTGCCCCGAGTTCCTCCAATCACCTGGCATATTTCTCTGCTGTAAAGATGTGTACATGTCCGATTTAAAAATCGCGAGGTCTCAGCCAGTCATTTCCTGTCAACTTTCCGCCAAAGGAAATCTCTCTGAACCTTTCTTCATTCCGAGAGTAATCCATTTAAACTGATGACCACCAACCTCCCCGTCCCCATTCTCTGATTCTCTCTCTCTCTCTCCATTAACTCTGTAACCAACCATTTAAAATATTTATTTTTGTATAGGAAACTTCAAATGCCACATTATCAGAGTCGAATCTTTATCTGTAGTCATTTTGCATGTACATTACATTTAAGGTCCTTTTGAGGGCAGTTTTTACATCAAATGTTGATCAGTTCCAATAAAGTTTGTTGCGTAAGGGAGTTTACGTCGACTTTGACAGCAATAATCACCCATGGACTCATTTCAGAAATTTCACATCAATCTTAAATCGTTACCTTTTTAAAAAAATGCTCAGAACGAGTATTCAGGTGGTCTTTCAAGCTGAAATGAAGCTCGAGAGAAATGATACAAGTAAATAAGTATAACGTGCTGCTGGCCTGGCTGCGTTTGATTTCTGGGTTTAAAGTTTTAGAGATTTTATTTGCTGTCCTTCACCCTCGTACCCTCATTTTTTAAAAACCATCATATTTATTTCTGTTTAATTTCCTGTGCAACTCCCTTCACCCACACTCCCAGAAGTTAGTGATCTGAATGAAGCTAGAAGCTAGATTCGAAGCATTAGGTAATTCTGACTGTCCAATTGCTGTTGCTATTGCTTTCAGTTGATTCAAGGTTATCGATCAGAGTGAAATACCAAAAATGAGGAAATCCAGTTCGCCACAAATTCCCCCCTCCGACTCTCTCCGGTTATGATCTCCCACTCAATTCCGTCTTTCGTTCTCTCTCCATCTCTGGGCTCCTCGGCCAGCCCTTTTGCCTGTTTGCCGATTTGCCTGTTCCTTCGCAAATTCGCACCGATCCAGTCACCTACTCAACATTTCAGAGCGAAGTTTACCAGCCCGGCGGTGACCAGGCCTCTGACAGATCTGGCATGCTGCACTTCTTGCAAAAAACAACTCGGAACAAACCAACTAGCAACAACAAAACAGAGAATAAAGAAAAATCCAGAATAATCAGAAACCTTGTACTGGGACATAAGAATATGCAGAGAACTAGTATTAGGACACTAAAAAATACAGAGAGCTGGAACTGGGACGCAAAGAACATACAGCGTGCTAGTACTGGGATTTAAGAATATACAGACTTGAGTACTGGGGAATTAATAAAATAGAGATTTGAGTACAGAGACGGTTAGTTTCAAACCGATGGAAGAATGCACACAGATTTATTTTCCTACCTGTTCAGCAACATAGAGTACAGCTCACAAAAACAGAAGTTGCTGGAAAAGCTCAGCAGGTCTGGCAGCATCTGTGAAGAAAAAAGTCAGTTCATGTTTTGGTTCCGGGGACCCTTCCTCAGAACGGTCACCGGACCCGAAACGTTAAGTCTGTTTTTATTCTTCATAGATGCTGCCAAATCTGCTGAGCTTCTCCAGCAACTTCTGTTATTTTTCCTAATTTACAGCATCCGCAGTTCTTTCGGTTTTTTTTCAATATAGAGTACAGCTCCCCAGTGTAAAAGCAACTAAAATAATTTCCCGACGATTTTACCCCCATTTACCAGGTCACATACAGTTTATCAGGATATCTACTCTGTTTAGACCCGCTCTTTATATACTCGATCTCGTACCTAGGATCTCCAAATTTCTTGTACTGTTCAAATTATAACGCTGGACACTAATTCGATCCGCAGAAATATAAATCTCATTTTGGATAGTCTGTAAAAGTTAACTTGCTTTTTTTTTACAAGAGAGTGTTTCGATTGAAACAAAGCACGCATTTGAAAATAGCCACTCGTCCCGGTAGATCTCTACGAATTATTTTGATTTTAAATTGTACTCCCTTCCCCCAGCCTAACAGATGCAGAATGACACACGCCACGATATTCTGCGGTCCAAGTTACTGAGAGTTTGGTGAGCCCGTGTGTTGCCCGTGCAGTGCAGACCTTGTAACATCAAAGATTTTTGTTTAACCCACTCAGTCAGATTCGAAACCGTGCATCGTCGCAATGTGCAGCCCACCTAACAGCCGGACTTTGACCAAATACCCCGTCGATCGCGGTAGGTACCTGTTTCAATAAATTATGAGCCATGTCAATGGGATTCGTGACAGGCTGTGACCAAGCAGCCTGGAGACATATTAATGCAGACAATGTCTTCAATTGAAGTGTTCCCCCTCTCCCCCAAATGCACAAATATATCCCGATTTTTTCAGAGGAGAAGCTTTGCACCAGGCTCAATCGAGTAAACCAAAAGGGACCGACTGTCATTGGATTCTGGAACATCAGCCAGGGAACTTCACTGTTTACCTCTCTCACCGCACACACCCTCAAAACAATTTTTTTCTCTTGTTCTTTTGCTTGGTTGTAAAGCGTAAAAATAAACTGCAAATTTGCTGGAAAAGCTCAGCAGTCTGGCAGTATCTGTGAAGGAAAGAAAAACAAGAGTTAACGTTTCGGGTCCAGTGGCCCTTCCTCAGAACCGATAACTCTGTTCTTTCCTTCACAGATGCTGCCAGACCTGCTGAGCTTTTCCAGCAACTTTGTTTTTGTTCCTGATTCACGGCATCCGCAGTTCTTTCGGTTTTGAGACTGCAAAATTGTTGACCTAGACATCAGTCACTGTCGAAGGGATTTGACATCGGCGGACTTTATGCGAGGAAGAAGCGAAGGTTTGTAATGGAGGGTTCACACTTTAGAACCGCTCAAACCCTGATTTTGGGGTTACCTGTCTGTAACTGTGAATTTTTTTATTCCGCTCTCTTTTTATAGACTGCGTCTCGCTAATTCATAAATTCATCCCGATGTGCTGTATTTTTCTGTAGTCAACCCTGTGCTAATACAGGCTCTACTGATAACTAATTTCCTACTGCTTTTAGGAGAGGCGTTGATTTAGACTTGACAGTTAAGATTTTCATCAGTGCGTTCACTGTAACGAATCCTCTCGTGGCATTTAAGTATTTGTACTGTCCAAAACATCAAGCTGCCATGTAAAAAACTTAAGAGTCATACCAAAAGCAATTGCTTTGCCATTTAAACTTCCAATAAATTGCACTATAATTTATATAGACCGTTTAATGGTATTCTACGACCTCTTTTTCCAGATATAATCCTAAATCCAGTCTGTGGGATCCTCTGACATGCTCGCGTGTGTAGTTAACCCGTTTAGCATTGCGACAATGGTTTAGAAAAACCTTTTCCCACCACACGGATAAAAGTGGAACTTCATGCATTACTCCTGGCCAGCGTAATGTGAGAGGGCTTAACCGAAGAATTGTAACCCATCGGGTATCGTCCCTGGGTTTGCAATATATGGGGAGCAGCACATTCATAGAATTGTGAACCCTAATGACCACGACATTAACATCGTCTTCATAGAACCTACTGCATTAGCCGCAAAAGGTCGTTATTCCATCCTGTTGTGCTCATCCCTACGGTTTAATCATTTTACTCACTACCTATAATTGAAACGAAACAATTCAAAAACGTTATGACAAAGCCAGAAAGGTCAATAAGAAATCCAATAAAAGCAGCTAACTCTGACACAACTGATGGCAATGCTCCCTCTCTCCCCGCCGCCTGAAGCTGGGCTTCATGTATATTGTGCCATCTACTGCTGGCGCCGAGGTAGCTCATCCACCCCCAGCTCAAAGACCCTCATCTTTCCCCTGGATTGACAGGAAACGGAAGTTTCCCTTTTACATTTCTCGCCAGCGCATTACTGATATATATATATATATAATTATTCCCATATTATTACTTATGTTTAGAGATCGATGCGACTGAAAAGCGTCGAAACATTTGTTTTAAACGTGGTGAAATGGTTTAAAAACAGTCCGTTAATGAGCCAGCGATAATTAATTATACCCATTGCGACTGGAGCCGAGTTGGCATAACAGAACAACTGAGTATCTTGGCAAAGTTAGTCATTTTAAAGCACTCTCTGATGTTTCTCGACCAATATAATCAATTACTCTGATCACCGACCTATTAACTATCTTCCATCCCACTGGTTTTGCTTAATCGAAGCCAGAAAAGAAAACGAATGTGAAGCTATTTTTCACTGGAGGCTCGCTGCGGGCAGCATCTTGCGAAAGTAGTGGACGCTACCTGCACTTTTAACAGTCAATTTGATCTTACACTTAGATGGGTGACAGCAGCGGTGCAGAGCATGTGACCAGTGCAATTCTCAATCGAACTAATCTCTGTAATGAAATTTTTGTTCAGTATTTGCTTGGGACCACAGTTGTCAAAAGGATAGTTAAACGAGCTTGTAATGATGGTCTGCCTTCCTTAGCATCAAATCCTCAGGAAGAAATCAAATAATGTCTTTTTTTCACGATTTTGTGAATGAACCCTAATGACCAAGACATTAACATCGTCTTCATAGAACCTAACGGCTGATGAAATTTATAATGCACATCAGAGCCGGTTTGGTAAAACTTACCCATGAGTCCATCTAGACGTAGACTTCAGATTTTCATGGTGTTTCCAGTGAATCTTTCCTGAACCTTACGGGTTGAAGGTGGCGAAGCTCAACATGCTGGACTTTCGGCAGGGGGATGTTGTTAAAACACCCCCAGTGATTGCAATCGCATTGTATCTTATTCACCGAGCTGGCTGCTGAGATGCAGCATATTCTCATCAAAACACAGCTTCGCAGTTTCAGAGATTGCCAGAGCAGTAGAATAACTGAAATGTAGGATTTGAGTTTGACGCGACAGAAAGTTTAATAACTATTGTGTCTAAACACGTCACATGTCCTCGTTCAGCTGAAATTACACACATGACCAATGGCAATTTCCGGGTCGTTTATGTCCATATACATTGTGTAGAATGATTATAATCCGTACATTTTGCGCAAGTATATAAAGGAAGACTTAATATCAGGCCTTTAAATGATATGGAGCGAAACGCTTCCACGCTTTCAAAATAGCGTCCGAAGATATTTTTCCTTCAACCTTTATTATTAATCAGTATTTAAGCAAAGCAGGAATCCTATTGATTGATTAAGATCGTCGATTTATTTTGGCATTTTACATTTGCACTTGACGACAATTGAACTGTCCTCAGATTTCGGCAGCTGCTTCTCTGGGACATATCTATCTGACCTATGAGGACATGTTAGTCTAACGATTCCAGTACAATGAGGTACAAAACACATTTTCGAAGAGGATAGTGAAAACAGTTGGAGGATGAGCTATTCCCGTTGAACAATCGGCGGTGGAAGAAATCTTAATTGTTGTAAAAAAGGGGCTCCCTAACCCGCACCTTGATTTTTTGATTTCATTTACGTCTGCCTTTCCCGCTAGTCCCTTCGTTCTAACCGATTTTAACTGAGGCGAAAATGATTATTTTGAACCAAGCTGTGTCAAACTAGCTAAAAGAAATTCAACTAATATATACTGTTTTTTTTTCGATAAACCAGCGACATGGTTACAAACTTTAACAAGGCATTCGCGTGTTTTGTGTAAATTTCACCTTGCACAACTGCAATTTCTCGTGTCTTGCAGCTCAGTTGCTTTGTGTCGTTTCTCAGTCAACCTGTGGCCAGGCCTTTAAATGGGGACTAGGCTCATAAACTACATGGAATTCAGATATATGTCACTTTTTTTGCGGGGGGGGGGGTGCGTTTCTTCATAGCTATTTCGCAGTGTGTTTGTTTTAGAATGTTGAAACAGTAACCTCAAACTGTCGCCCTGACAACGAGAAAGAACTCATCACTCTATTGTCCGAGTGTTATCGCCGACAGTCAGGCGTGGTGCCTTCAAATAAAACAATATATATTACTGTTGTGATTCTCCACAGTTCATATAGAAATATGCTAGCGCAGCAGTTTGAGAATATTTTTGGGGAAACCAAATCGTCTAACGATGTCCTCAAATCGCATCATTTAAAGTAATTTGAAAGCACTGTTTGTCATACTCAGTTCATCGATGTATAAAATTATTAGAATGCCATGTATAACAAAGGTTGTTATCACGGGAGCTACATAAAGCTAGTAATATTGGTATATGAGGGAGCGTTATCCTTTCTAGGTTTTGAACCAAGTTAGGAACTCCTGCTACATCAGAGTAAATATTATAATGACAACCCCACCCTCCCCACAATAATCTGATGGCAGGGGCATGTTTCGAGCGCCGTCTTCTTTTTGTTTTGGATGATACGATGTTGAAAGTTACTGAAGTGCGTTAAGGAGCCGCAACGCCGCTAAAAGAAATGAATAGTAGCGAGCAACAAGCTCGCCGCCCGCAGCAGTGTAAAATAAACCTAAAAACCAAACAGAATTCAAAACCGAACGTTATCGCAAACAAGTATTCGTTAATAACTGTGGAAATAGTGTCACCGCTGACACATTTTGAATAGGGTGTCGAAACTCTCCCGCAGCAGAGTAGGAGAAATTCCCGACTATTCATTAATGCTGCGGTCGAGACATTAGGTGGATTTGTTCCGCAGAACCAACAGAGCAAAGGGTCCAGAACGGGCGGATCATTCGTTCTGAAAATAGCTAATAGGGTATAGCAAACAATTGCTTGGTAATTCTTCGCACATCTCTTGGTTATTGATTATTCTTGCTGACGGTTTCATTATAATCACCACGCGATGCTTTTTTTTCAAATCCATCCTTTGTGACAGTCTGCGCCAATGATAACCAAGTAGCCTTTAATCGCTAATTGTGAATCTTTTTGATTGCTAACTAAATATGCGCATCATTACGACCAACACAACCGATTATCAACAATGATCTTCAAACGTATTTGATGATGCTGAATGCCCTTTTAATGCTGAATGCCCCCATTTAAATGGTGTACTTTGCTCATCTGGACCAGCTGCAGTATAAATCTGGAAACTGCTGCCAAGGTGTGAACACTGGGATGTGGGTATTGTTGTGTGTGAAACAAAATCAGCCTGGATTGATCCACAAACGGGAAGCCCCTTTACTACGCCCGCTGGTGAAGATTTAACAAACACATTCCAGTCTCACAAGATCGTAAACTTTGCATGTGCACATCACTGGCACATTTCAATTTACCGTGTTGAATCGTTTCAAATATGTACTTTTTATTAAAATTAAAATACTTCTGCACATTAAAATATCTCTGATAAAATTGTGAAGGATTAGAGAAATGCTTACATTTCTGAATGCGATATTTAACTAATAAAAGGTCAGATATTATGAAACTTCGTGCAGTTATCCTCCATGCTCATATATATTTCACAAGACTGAAGCAATATTAAAGCAAATATAAGACATGGGAAAATCATCTCGTTTTGCTCACATTTAGTAAAATATGTAATTTATATTTTATTGAAACACAGGATAATATTTTTACACCAGTGTTGTATGCACTTGAATTCTACAGATTGTATTTAAGTGGAACATTGACACTAAACAAGAAATGATTACACACAGCCAATTTGTTATCTGAATGGTAATACAGTTGGAATTTGAACTAGTCTCTTGGTATCTCAAAAGAGATAAGTACAGAACTAGAGTTCATTGCAGTGCTCCATAATTTTGTAATGATGTCAGAAATTTTAACTCCTGTGATACTAGTTTAAATATATTTCTACTTCAAAAGTAATTGCAGGGTTGATTCCAGTGTGCAGTACCCTTTTCCGTGAACTGGTTGAAACAAGAATTCTTTTGTTGAAAACAGAATTATATACCTGCATGCAGCTTCTCTTCCAATGGGTAATATGGTTTAAAGGTGCAGGCTTCAACCTGCACAATATCTAACTAAATATTTAATTTAAGGACAGTTAAATTTAAAAGGTGGTTAGTGTGTCTGAGGATTACACTGCTTATGGTGTTAAACTAAAGCAGTATTAGCCTACCTCACCCCCAAACATGCTCCTTTCTTATAGTTTTCTTATAGTTTAACCAACCCCATCATCACCTATCAAGGATCTTAGAGATGCTTTTGGGAGCTAGGCTGATTTCTATCCTTAGACTTATAAGGTGTCTTGAGTGCTAACTTGTAATAAATTGGCCTGATTCTGAATTTAATATAATCGCCAACACAAACATATTTTGTTATGTAAACGTGATGATAAGCATGTTCTTTGCAAGATCATACCAGCAACAGAAATGTATTCAATATGACAAATAAACTGTTAAAATGTATATCAACATGTACCCTAAAACTGTAATTGCAATCTGAAGTGATTAAAAAGGAGAATGATTATTAAAGATATGTTGAGTGTCTTTTTTAAAAATTAGATCAATTGAAAAAAATAGTGCTTTTCCTTCTAATAAATTTTGACTACTTTCCATTCTCACTTCTAAGCAAACCAGCACAGGAGACACAGAGGCCATATGTATGCGTACAATGCCACAGCAGTTTTCTGAAGACGGTTATGTAATACAGACAGAAAATTCTCGATTGACTCTTTTGGGACCTCTGTTCTTCCAACAAGCGTTTGTGCATTAATCAAATGCACAATTCTGAAAATGGAAAAATAATTGCGGTAATCTACCAGCCCACCACAGAAAGCGCTCTAAAAAGCAACTTGCTTCATGAACAATATTGCATAATCTAAATGGTAGGTGTCATACAGGGATGCACTACTTTTCAAGGAGAGTGAGATTCCCACAGTCCAAACATCACTGTTCCAGAAATGCATTGTCAAGTATCTTGAATGGTTAAAGGTAAATTCTCAAGAAATTTTTCGGATTCAGTCAGAGAACAGTGTTGAGTTAGCTGATCTCAGCAATGCTACTTCTGGCCTCAGCATTCCTCAGGTTGGGAAATTTCTGTCCCCGTTCTCCTGCCTGTTGCCACCCACTGACTGCTGCTGGAAAGCATGTGTGCATAGATGTAAGTCAAGAAGTTTCAGCTTGGCAGCAAAATCTTCTGCAGACTTGAGCATGCAGGGCATAAGCTATCACTCCATTGCTGTACTGAGAATGTGGGTATATTATTGGATATGTCGGTTTCATTTTGGACTTTCTCCAACACCCTTTATCTTTTGTGCTTGATGACAGTTTCTGAAAGAATAGCAAGTCTCTTATTAATCAAAACATTCATTTTGTTCTCTCCTGCACTGACTTAACGTGGCTCTGTTCTGACAATGAGCCTTCATTTTTTTTTAATGGAAACCACCTAAAATGTTCTGTACAACTCCTGTCAACTTGATAAAATCCCGAAATGTGGTTACTTTCCACATCAATTTACAGCATAAGAAAGCCAGTTCACAAAATAAAAAGACTTGAACAGCTCAATTCTTGCAAGAAAAAACTGGAATCAGATCACAAGAAAATGCTGCACTGTACCCTTTTCAGAAAAGTGTTTTTAAAATTACTTTGTACTGTAAAACTTTCGTACTCTTGAAACCTAAAATTTGGCAACGTCACATATAGAATGTAAAGGCTTCAAATGCTCATTGTGCCTGCTCATTCCATCAAAATGGTTTAAGTTGGTGGATGGTGCCCACCAAAAGCAATCAAATAATCAATGCAAAGAAAATGCAAAGACGTAACTTGCATTGATGTAGAATCTTTCACACCCTCAAGACATTCTGGCATGCATTTCAACCATTAAAGTGTTGCTAAGCAGAAGGTAAATGCATTTAGTCTCCAACACAAGGTCAAATCAATTGTTACAGGCCATATAAATTTTATATATGTAATTCAATTTATACATGAATCAAAGCACCTTAATTTTAATTATTTCTCAACCAAAAGGGAATTTGTTCTTTCTCATAGCCATCTTCCATTTTACACCTAGTTATTTTAACTGTACAAAACTAAAGACAATAGATTCTTGTCTTATTGGAAGAATTCTGAACCAAGGTTCTGTTCATTTCGGTGAATATTAATCATCCTGTTTGGCTTATCAAAACAAATAATTTACCAGGCCAAGGAATATTGCAACTTCAATTAATATCGCCAAAGCAAAAATACAAGTCAGCTGGTCATGAATCTCACTGTTCTTTATTGCATGTTATTTACACAGAGTGATGACAATCCTTAAAATTGAAAAGTAACTCATACTAGAAAGTGCAGTGAGACATTGATGCAACAGTAATACATAAATCCAAACTTTTTCCATGATTGAACAGCCCACTGGAAAAGAAAACTGTTCCTCCCATGATGAGTAAAGCTGATTTACAGTACATTAAGTATTTTTGAAATTAGTTACAATTATACTGTAGGCAACACAGTAACTAATTTGCACACAGCAAGATGCTACAAATGGCAACATGCCCAGATAATCTGTTCCTTTTTAATGAATATTGATTGAAGTGTTGGAAAGAATGCTAGGGTGAATTTTTCATCCTATTTTAAATAATGTCAGAAGATCATTTACCTCCACTGGAGAGAGAGGATAGGATATCAGCCTAACACCTCATCCAGATAGCTTCATCTCCAATAGTGCATCTCTCTCTCCATAGTACATTGCAGTGTCACCATGGAGTAGGCCCTCAGATTTTTACTTTGGGATTTGAACCCACAACACAGAGGTACACGTGCTAATGACTGGGCTAAATTCTTCGTCTGAAGTGTAATATGGAAAGTAGGCATTTTGATGGAAGATTGTTGGCACCCTAAGATACTCTAGCATGAAAAACTGACTTTAGCAGATGAAAAGAGAAATTTGGCGAAAGAAAATTGGCATATAGTCCCCCACATATGCAATTATGACTTATGTGTTCCTTTCCCTTTGATCCTGATGCGTATTGTGAAGTCACCAGGTTGTGTTTGAAAGCACAAATACTACACAGTAGACAGCCTAGAGTGTATGCCTGAATGGTGCTACAGAAAAAAAAAATTCCTCCTCTAAGCCTTGAAGGCACTTTATGTGGAAGAAATAATCAGTATCAGAAAAATGCTCCAGCAGGATGTGATCTGGGGTGAAACAGGCCTGTTTTAAACCTTATTCACACCCACTGCTGAGGAAACAGTCTAATAAAATGCTTCTTTTAATCTAACTGATGCAGCTGATTTACAATTTATGACCATTTTAATTTGACTAATGGAGTTCATTGATTTAGACAAGAATACTGCCATGTGTTAAAGACCCCATGTGTACTAAAGTGGATTGGAGCATCTGAGTTTGCAAACGGATAGTGGTATTTTGCCTCAAACATCAGAAGAAGGCATAGCATCACTTTCTGTAATTATCGTGAGAAACTGCTATAAATCTGATAAATTGAATTAGCACTTGCTGCCTCCCTTTTAATTTGGGTTTAAAAAGAACACGTATTCCTCTTCTGCCCATCCTTATAACCACAGACAAATCAGACCAAAAGTTTATATGATTACATAAGCATTTTCATACTATAAGCATCCTGTGTGATACATGGGACAGCCACTTTGTGTCTGACAGTGGACGTAAAGGTCTCAAGATCACTTTCATTCTTCAGAAGACAATGCCAATCTAAGTCAGGGTCTGTCTGCATGGCAGTCACTAATTCACTATTGTATTGAATTTGCAGCTGTTCCCTATTAAAATGCACTATGGAACACATATTTATTTTCTGCACGACTTTAATCACGAGCAAAAACACACACTTCACATTGTCAGCTTGAAAGCACAGCTGCAAGGCAAAGAATACTCAGCATGATTCAACTTCCTTGCTGCATTTCTCTCCACTTTTAAAGCATGGAGCACGTAGGTAGTAACTTAACAGTGTGTGTCTACCCCAGTTTATAATGAAAGGAATAGAGTAACAAAGTTTAGTGAAACATAGTTCTAATTCCATCAATCTAACCTGAATCTGAATCTCAAAAAGGAAAGGACATGAACAAGGCAAGAATGTTGTCCATAGAACAATATAGATCAGTGGCAGCTATTTTCATGAATCAGTTGACACAATGAAAAATAAGCTTAAATATTGTATCACGCAGGCATCACCTGTGACCAGTGTACGGTCATCTGGACAGTCATCTTCTGTATGATCATAATGCTAAGAGCTACTTAAAGCTTCCATTGTACATGACAATGCTGATTTATTGGATGTCCCAAACTGATAAAAGCTATAACTAATGTTTGCAACTAGTTCTGGAGCATTCAGGTGCCCATAAGAAGGGGTGTTAATATTCATTAAAGGGAATACCTTTATTTTGGCCAACAATTTATCTAGTAGATCAAATACAATTCGGATTAATTGCTAAATATTGAACTTTTGCTTCCATCTGATGTTCCACCTTATTCATCTGTATTGTGGTTGGACAAAGATTACTTTGGGCAATGACAGTAAGGTTCAATTCCCGCACTGGCTGAGGTTACCATGAAGGATTCTCGTTCTTAACCTTTCCCCATGCCCTTTGCATGGTCGCCTTCAGGTGAAAACACTACCCATCATCTCTCTCTCTCTCTAATGAGAGAGTAGTCTTATGGTCTGCTTGGAATGTAACAACTTTACAATGTTATTTAGGTGAGGGTAGATTTTGATTAAATTAGCAATCTAGAGGGAAATGGTGCTTTGAGGGTCAATGCAGAAATCTTTACTGAAATTGTTTTACATCACCAGTAAAGGCCAAGTATTTCAAAACTGCTATTTTGCAGTGTGAGATTTAAGGTCAGATAAATGGAATCACTGCCAATGAAACTTTTGTTTTCCTTAGCAGCATTCCTGTACAATGTAATTCCTGGAACTGAACTGCTGCTCTTGTATAGGAAGTCAAGATGAATTTGTGGGTGAAATAAGTCCACAGGGGCCAGTTTCCCATTCACTGAGTCACCTTTTATTTACACGTGAAGAGTTCTTGACTCTGCTCCAGCTCTTTCAGAGCCAGCTCTCAGAGTGAACAGAACTTCTGATGCTCCTGCTTATATTTGCCAGCCAGGGCTCCTTGATTGGACCAGGCTAGCAACCTCAATCAGGGAACTCATATTCTATGAGAAACAAAAACCGAAATTGCTGGAAAAACTAAGCAGATCTGGTAGCATCTGAGGAGAGAAATCAGAGTTAATGTTTCAGGTCCAGTGATCCTTTCTCAGAACTGATGGCAGCTAGGAAATAGTTTTATGCAGAAGATAGGGTGGATGAGGGGCTAAGGAGTAAATGATTGGTGGAGATAAGGTTGAACAAGAGAGAACAGTTGGACAGACAAAGGGGTGGATAATGATCAGCCCAGGAGAATGAATAGCTACTAATGGGGATAATTTGTGGCTAACAATAGGTTGTGTGTAATAGGAGACCATATGATAAGAATGCCTACTGTGTAGAGGTTTGGGTATGCACGTGGGAGAAGGCACCTCAAGCCCTAAAGTTTTGAACTCAATATTGAAACCAGAAAATGAGGTGCTGTTCTTCTAGCTTGTGCTGAGCTGCTTTGAAGCACAGCAACAAGTCTGAAACAGAGATTTAGGCCAGGGAACGCAATAGTCTGTTGAAGTGGCAGGGAACAGAAAGCTTAGGGTCTATTCTATGGACAGAATGTAGGTGTTCTGCAATGCGGTCACCCAATCTATGCTTCGTGTCCTCAATGTAGAGGAGACCACATTGCGAGAAGCGAATGCAGTAGACTAGATTGAGTAAAGTGGGGTGGCATGGTGGCTCAATGGTTAACACTGCTGCCTCACAGCGCCAGGGACCTGGGTTTGATTCCACCCTCGGGTGACTGTCTGTGTGGAGTTTGCACATTCTCCCCTTATCTGCATGGGTTTCTTCCAGGTGCTCTGGTTTCCTCCTACAATCCAAAGATGTGCAGGCTTAGGTGGGTTGGCCATGGTAAATTATCCATAGTGTTCAGGGATGCGTAGATTATAGAGATGGGTCTGGGTGGGATGCTCTAAGGGACAGTGTGGACTTGTTGGGCTGAAGGGCCTGTTTCTACTCTGTGGGGATTCTATGAAAATCTATGAAAGTGCTGCTTCACCTGGAAGGTATATTGGGCCTTGGATACTGAAGAAGGAGGAAGTAAATAGACAGGTGCTACACCTTCAGTGGTTGCAGGGGATGGTGCCATGCAGCTGTGAGGGCAGCATTGGGAGTGAAGGAGGAGTGGGCCAGGGTGTTCCTGTGGAAGGTTGACAGAGATGGAGAGGGGAGTGTGTGTCTCATGGTGCTATCCTGCTCGAGGTAGCAGAAATGGCAGCTCATGATCCCCATGATGTGGATGCTGGTGGAATGGTAGGTGAGGACAAAGAGGACTCTATCGCTGTAGCAGGCGGGAAGAGAGAGGGTGGAGGAGATCGGTCAAACCCGGTTGAGGGCCCTGTCAACTATGGTGCAGGGGAATCTTCAGTTGAGGAAGAAGATGGACATTTCGGAGGCCTCCTCGTTGAAGTTGCCACATTGGCATCAACCTCCATTAGAACCATGTGACCTTAAACCAGAATTTTATTTTGATTGGTTCTGATTTGGATGTTGCTAAGTAATTGAACTTTCTGAACTAGGTGTAGGTCGAGTTTTCCGCACCTACACTCTCCTGCGATACGGGCCTATGAGTTCTCTTACTCAAGTTAGGTTGATTGGGACTTTTTTGCTGTGTCGAGTCTGTATACTGGCAGCAACTACAACGGTTTACTGGTCTGGATCCTGAGGAAAATTTTAACCATTTGGCTGAGGATTCACTTCATTTTGCTGTGGTCTGACCTAGAGTCCCTCTATTCAGAATATGTACTGAGCGAGGCTATTAACTTGCCTTTACTCAAGTGCTGTTAACTATGCTGAGTTGGATTGGCGAGGGTATTGACTTTCTCCTGTTACCTCCCATAGTCCAGGGATGTGCAGGCTAGGTGGATTAGCCCTCCTAAATGCAGGGCCACAGGCACAGGGTGGGGGGTTGGGGGAGTGGTCCTCTTCAGAGTGTCGATGCAGACTCAATGGGCAAAATGGCCTGCTCCAACACTGTAGGGATCCTATTAATTTCTGTTTTAGGGGTGGCTCAGTGGCTCTGTGGTTATCACTGCTGCCTCACAGCACCAGAGGCCTGGGTTCGATTCCAACCTTGGGCGAGTTTGCACATTCTCCCTGTGCTTGCGTGGATTTCCTCCCACTTTTGAAAGGTGTGCAGGTTAGGTGTATTGGCCATGCTAAATTGCCCTGTAATAATCAGGGATATGCAGGCTATGTGGA
This sequence comes from Ginglymostoma cirratum, assembly GCA_024137785.1. Classification (NCBI taxonomy): domain Eukaryota; kingdom Metazoa; phylum Chordata; class Chondrichthyes; order Orectolobiformes; family Ginglymostomatidae; genus Ginglymostoma; species Ginglymostoma cirratum. The sequence goes on from JAHRHZ010000039.1 coordinate 13,359,563, forward strand.
ATCGTCATGGGAAATGTGGGGTTACAGGGATAGAACAGGGGAGCTGGGTCTGGGTGAGAAGCTCTTTGGAGGATCAGTGCAGACTCAATAGAGTTGAATGGCCTCTTTCTGCACTGTAGGGATTCTTTGATTCTGTAATTGTGTTAGAGAGAAAAGTGGAGAATTAGTTTAGCTAGATAAAAGAAAGGGAAGACATCACTTATGGAAATAGTTTATAAGCCCATACACTAGGGCAAAAGAGACTGGAAGAAATAAATTGGGTGTGTAGCTAATAACCTGCAATAATCATGGTAACTTTAACCTACAGTTTAGGCGAATCAGATTGGTAAAGATAGCCTGGAAAATGAGTTCATAGAATGTATTCAGGAAAATTTCTGAAAGCATAGTATTTTGACCCAGCCAGTGAGGACCTGGTCATGAGGAATGAGACCAACTAAAGTGACCTGGAAATTAGATAGCAAGTAGAGATGCAGTGGTGGATGTTTACAGAGATATTTAATAAGTATCAGTTTATGTCGGTGAGAAAGAAAGCCTCATTGGGAAGGATGCATCATCTCAATCAGGATACAATACAATCAAATTGAAAACAAAATACTGTAGGGATTAATGGTAGGTCAGAAGATAGTTTTGTTTCAAGAACTGGCAAAGAATTGTTAAACAGAACAAGAAAGAAGAGTATGAGAGAAAGCTGGCTAATGATGTCAAAAACAGGGAATAAGAGATTCCACTGTACAAGTATTAAAATCAGAAAAAGAGTAACTAAAGCAAGTGCTCATCTTCCGAAAGTAAGGGTAGGAACTGACCATGGAAAACAACAAAATGGTAGAGTTGTTGAACAGATTTTGTGTCTGTTGCAACTGACTTAGAAAACTTCCCAAAGCTACCTGAAAATCAAGAGGTCAACAGGAACGAGGAAATTAAGCAATCAATGCTTCTGTTCAAGAAGGGATGGAGACACAAAGCCGGAAGTTGTTTGCTAGTTCACCTAACATCAGGGAAATGAACGTGTCCATTATTACAGCTTTTTTAAAAATTCTATTGTTATTTTTGGGAGATCAGTGTGTATGGCCTTCACAGTCCAGGTCTTCCTCTTGCTAATCCTGAACCGGAGTGCATATTGCGTGTCTAAAAACAGGTATGCTTCTGGTTTAATCCTTCATTGTGAATTGACTATATTTTCAATAATTTCTATTTTTATTTCTTATAAACAGACCCACTTAAAATGTTAAACACTGTCACGCTCCCAGATTCTTCCTGGCATGTTACATATCTCTGTTTTCTGTTTTACTGCACAATGACTGGCCAATTGCAGAAAAAATATTTTGGAGCAATTGACTCCAAAATGATTGAGCGGCCAGCTGATAAATGTTTGGGTCCAATAACATTTTTGTTATTCATTGTAGCGAGTGAGCCAAAAGCCAAAATGACTGCTTTTAATAGCATTTCAAACATTTTATAGAAATAATAAGAATGAGTGCAAAGTATCTTGACAATAGCATTCCTTTTTAACAAAGGTCTTTTTGCCTGACATGATAAAAAAAAGTTTAAAAAGTACAATTCAGCATAATAGAATACCATATTGATAGTTTGAGAAAGAAAACAAATATTCTACATTGTAAGAAGGAAACATTAATTATTCATAATGTTCCTAACTTTGAAAGACAGAGTTTGGAAAAGTGCAGCACAAAACGTATGCTTCTGATCTTTCTAAATCAAAAAATAAAATGATTTATGTTTAATAGCTCATAATACCTTTATGAAACCTTGCTGGGATTAAATGTGATTGAATATTTCATCCAATTAAAATTACCCAGTAAATTGTTTTTGATTGCTTTCCTTTTAATTTGTTTAACATTTGTTTCAAGTTCTTCTGCCAATTCTTTAACTTTTCAAAATTATTTATCCTGCTGCATCTTCAGAATGCCAGGGTAAGGTTGGCAGTTTAGAAAGGTGCACCTGGAACATAAAGAAAACTGGGAACAAGATTGAGACTGAACTCTACTGTGGTTGTGACTGTTGTATAGGCTGGGGATCTGTGATGAGGCTCAAGGCCTTGGGAACTGGGAATCATACTGGGAATGACACTTTAATCAGGTGGTAAACTTGAACTGATGTTGAAAATGAGTCAGGAGAGATTCCTTTGATTCTCACCTGGATGCTAGATCATAATTCTCTTTGGGTGAATCATCAGGGCTAAATACAATGTTCCTTTGGTGTCACTAATTCAAATTCCTGGAAGCTGCTCCCTCACTCCCTACCACTGGAAACGGACAAAAGCAGTTCAAACAGGCAGCTCACCATAACCTCCTTAAGTACAACTAAAGAATGGCAATCAACGTTGGCCTGGCCAGAGAAGCCCACATCTAACGAATGAATCAGATGGATCACTAACTTTACATCTAGACAGTGATGGTAATTTTAACCCATCTGCCTTTTGGGAAACTGATGGGATATGTCTGCAATGTTGGTTTAACACCCTGTCCAGTTTTGGATTTTGCATTTCATTGATGTCAATGTGTAACATTGTACTGGGTATAAAATCAGCATTCCACCTGAATCCATGGCTTTCCCATCCTGTGGGTTAGGTTTAAAATTGGTATTATAACAGGAACATAATAAATAGGAGCAGGAATAGGCCATACAATTCATTAGGCCATGGCTAATCCACCTGACCTGCACATTGCTAGGCATTACAGGGCAAATTAGCATGGCCAATCCACGAAACATACTAAACTTTGGACTTTGGGAGGAAATCAGAGCACCAAGCAGAAATGGGGAGAACGTGCAAACTCCATCCAGTCACCGGAGGGTGGAATTGAACCTGGGTCCCTGGACCAGTGACACAGCCGTGTGCCACTGTGCTGGCCACTTTACTGTCTAAACAATTGAGAAGGAACAGAAGGAAGAGAACCAGTCATGGGATATCCAAGGCTGAAGTGAAGGCAGTGGAGGCAGTATTCCAAATGTAAGGCTTCAGGTGATATTCAAGGTATTTCGAATACAACAAGGTGTATTGTATTCAGCTTCTCAATCCTGCCCTGCAATTCAACAAAATCTGCCTCCAATGCCAGTATGTTCTTCTTAAATCAGGGATCAAAACTGTACTCACAGCCTCACCAACATCCTGTACAGCTGTAACAGCACTTCTGTATCATTAAACTCCAACCACCTAGCAATAAGCCCATCATCAGCAAGATCGACTGTGCGTAAAGAATGTAATAAATAGATACTTGCATGACAATCTGATTGGGCATAGTCAGCATGGATTTTTGAATGAAAAGTAATGTATGATAACCTTGTTGGTGTTTTATGAGGATATTACTAACAAAATTGATAAAGGGAGTTGATGCATTTAGTATGTTTAAACTTTCAGAAGGCTTTTGATGAGGTGTCCCACAAGAGATTGGTTATCAAAATTAAAACACATGGCACAGGATTTAATGTACTGGCATAGATTAAAATTGGATATCAGACAGAAAACAGACTTTGAATAAATGGGTCATTCTCACATTGGCAGGGTGCGACTGTTGAGGTACCACATAGATAAATACATGAACCCCAACTGTTCACAAATTATATCAATGATCTGGTCATGGTGGCCAAATATAATGATATAATTTTACTAGGGTCATTGATGCACACTTAATCAAATGCAGCCTTGATGTCAAGGGCAGTCATTCACATCTCACCTCTGGAATGTAGCTCTTTTGTCCATGTTTAAACCAAAGTTGTAATGAGGTTAGGAGCTGAGTGACCCTGGTTGAACCCAAACTGGGTGTAACTGAGCAGGTTATTCCTAAGCAAGTGCTGTTTGATAGCACTGTTGATGACAGCTTCCTTCACTTTCCTGATGGTTGACGACGGGGCAGTAAGTGGCCAGTTTGAATTTGTCCGTTTTTTTTGTGTACAGGACATGCCTGAGTAATTTTACATATTGTTGGGTTAATACCAGAGTTGTAGCTGTACTAGAACAGCTTGGCTAAGGCATGGCAAATTGCTGGCATGTGTATAGTTTGATGGGCCTTCTCTGGACCAGGCAATCAGGGTTCCTCGCCAGCTCCAAAGTGTGGAAACACCCAAAACTTCCACATGATTCTGCTGTGTCAAATCTATATCAACATGTTCATGCATCTGAGGAAGAAATGGTTTGGTGGTTCACACAAGTGGAGCTGAAATTTTTGGCAAAAATGTAAGTCAGAGCCATACAAGGTGGAATAAAATAGGTAAGATTGCCCTGTGATGCAATATAAAGCAGTGACCACATAAAACAGACAGTGAGACATACTCGCTTTGTGCTATTTATTCAAGCAGATTTGGATGGAAATTAATCAGAGAGTGATAATTTAGTTTAGAAGAGACATGCCGCAATAAAAGCAAAATACTGTGGATGCTGGAAATCTGAAATAAAAACAGAAAATGCTTGAGAATCTCAGCAGAGAGAGAAACAGAGTTAACGTTTCAGTCTGATAGGACAGGTGCTACAAGAGCTCTCTGAAGCTGGCTAGCAATGTTTCCTGACAGTAATCCTCTCCCTCAGTTGCACACTTTCTAGAACCCATCAATTACTATTGGCGATAATAGCACACCTTTGTTTAACATTTTTGCAGTATCTTCATCTTCCTTCTTTAACCAATTTAATTTCAATGCAGCTATGTCTCCAATAAATTTGTTTGCCAACTCAACTGGATGTATTAGGTCACATGACCTCCCATCTCCATAAACCTTGCCTGGTCAAACAGCCTTGTTGTCCTTTGCTAATACTTTTCCTAGCTAAGAATTGTAAGTCAAAACAAGGAGCAGACCACTTAGCTCTTCAGCCTGTTTTGCTACCCAGGGCTGACCCTGACTGTCGTACAGCATATACTATCCTCGTCTTTATTAATAGGGGCATAAAGTGCAAGAGGAAGGAGGTGATATTGAACTTGTCTAAGACACTTGTTAGACCTTAGCTGGAGTATTGAATACAATCCTGGGCACAGCAGTATAGGAAGACTATGAACACATTAGAGACAGTGCAGAAGCAGTTTACAAGAATGGCCCCACGGATGAGGAACTTCAGTTAGAAGGATAAATTGAAGACATAAGTCTGTTCTCCTTGAAGAGAAGAAGGCTCAGTGAAGATTTGACAGAAGGTTTCAGAATCATGAGTGGACTGGATAGAGTATATAATGAGAAGTTGTCCCCACTCATAAAAGGAACAAGAAGAAGAGAATATAGATTTAAAGTGATCTGCAAAAGAAGCAAGCAGTTAGGGTCTGGAATACAGTACCTGGAAATGTGGAGATAGGTTCAGTTGAGACATTCAAGAGGGCATTGGATAATTATTTGGATAAAAATAATTTACAAGGGCATGGGGAAAACATGCAGAAGACTGGCACCAGTTAATGATACTCGTTTAACAAGTTGGTGCAGACATGATGGGTTGAATGGCCTCATTCTGCACTGTAACTCTTTTGTGATTTGTATGTTATATGTCTCAGAATCATGTTGGAATTACTCTAGTTTCAATCTTTTTATAGTGCTTTAAAATGCCCAATCCATACTCTTTCTACAGTTTTGTTCACTTTTATCAAATTCCATGACAAAGTTTAATCAATCAAGAATGATAAGTGTAGATCAGTCAATACAGACACACAATCATAAACAGAGTAATTGAACAATTGAATGCTACAATGGTAGCCTAACTCCAAATATTCTTCACATCTTCATATCTCTTAACTTTTGCATAACAAAAATCAATCAATTGCAGCTTTGAAATTAATATTTGGCTAACATCTTTGTTTGTGGAAGAGAATTTCAAATTTCTAACACTTGTCCTGAAAGAATTGGCCTTAATTTCAGAATGAACAAAAAATTAATAAGGGACAGAGATAACGTCTGCGAGAAACATAGCCCGAAATATAAAAGCAAAGGATAAATTGAATATAAATATTTAAAAGCAGAAAGCATTGACAAAGTGAGCGCTGGTCTTGTAGAAATAGAGACTAGAGAATTAATGATGGAAAATTAAGAAACAGCAAATGAATTAAGCAAGTGTTTTGCAGTAGTCTTGACTGTGGAAGATACTAGTGACATTCCAGAGGCAGCCGTAGCTTGGGAAATAGAAGGGAGGAAGTGACTCAGAAAATCACAATTACCAGAGAAATAGTACTGAGTAAATTGTTGGAGCTGTGGGCTGACAAGTGCCTGGGTCTCGATGGTCCTGGGTCTGAGGGTCATCCTAGCTTCTTAAAAGAAGTGACATGTCAGATAACGTGATACATTGAAAAATTAAAACCAAAACTCCTTTGATTGAGATACCAATCCATTAGATTGGAAGGTAGTGAATGGAACTCCTTTATGCAAAAAGGGAGGGAATCAGAAAGCAAGAAACAACAGACCAGTTAACTTAACATTTATCACAAGGAAAATGTCAGAAGCTTTTTTTTAAAACAAATTGAAAACAGGGCACTTGGATCAGTTCAAAGTAACCAAGCGGGGTCAACATGGTTTAGTAAAGGGGAAATAATGTTTGATCAATCTGTTGGAGTTCTTTGAGAAGATAACATGTGCTGTGGATAAAGGGGAACCATTGAATACACTATACCTAGAATTCCAGAAGGTGTTTGATAACATACCACATTAGAGGTTATTGTGGAAAATTAAAGCTCATAAAATAGGGGATAGCAGATTGGCATAGAACATTGATTGGCTAAGGAATTAGAAAGGAAGTGAATATATATGTTTTTCAGGTTGGCAAGATGTAATGATTAATGTACCACAGAGACTGGTTCTGGGACCTCAATGGTTTGCAATCGTAATGTTAGACTGAAGTGCCTTAACTAGTTCTTTCAGATCTGATCAAAATGAATACAAGAAGACGCATGTTCTTCAATATAATGCAAGTTTATTAGCTTAAATTACACTTATATATACGTTAGTCATATTCAAACAAGTAAGTCTCACATTCTTTTGCCTCTCAGGGACCTCTGAATGACGGCTGGAACATAGAGTCATAGAGTCACAGAAAATGCTGCCCCTTAGGTCCCTTTTAAATCTTTTCCTCTCACCTTAAATTTATACCCTATAGTTTTGGATTCCCCCACTCTGGGTGAAAGACCTTGTTCATTTATCCTATCCATGCTCCTCATGATTTTATCAACCTCAATAAGATCACCCCTCAGTCTCTGACACTCTGGGGGAAAATACCCCCAGCCTATTCAGCCTATCCCTACAGCTCAAACACTCCAACCTTTGTTCAAGTTTCATAACATCTTTCCTGCAACAGGGAGATGAGAATTGCATGAAGTATTCCAAATTTGGCCTAACCAATGTCCTGTACAGCTGCAACATGACCTCCCAACTCCTATATTCAACACACTTAGCGCTTGATCTCAATTTCCACAGTAATGGTCGTGAACCCAGTTCAATGGTGAAGTCTGATGAGCTATGAAAAGACCCAATACTAATAGTACATTAAGTTTAATGCTATGTGCTGAATTGCAACTTCTGAGTACTTTTCTCAAACATTCCTTTGTTCTTCTTGGTCAAAAACAAGTTCAGGCATCGCTGCAAAATAACCTGTTCCCATCTCTCGTCCATTTTCTTGCAAAATATCCTGTACTTTTACATTCTGCATCAATTGCGTATTGCTATGTCCAAGTAACCCTCAATGATCTTGTTTGGAAATGTCATTTTTGAATTATGCATTACATTCTAATCATGATATCTCCAAGACAGACGATCAAAAGATGTTGTTCGATAGCTGCAAGCTGATTATACATGTGATAAAGTTTACAAGCCATTACACAGATGAAGAAAAATAAGCAGCAAATGATTGGCAATAATATAACTGGGTGCCATAAGAGCAAGAGCACTGCTGAAGCTTTGAGTGACCATCCTTTAAGTATGTCCTAGCAATGATGCAGAGTAAGTCTCTCTAAATTGTTTGCTACATGAATTAATTGATCATGGCTGTAAGTCATGGGAGTTTCCATCTGCAAGAAGTCACGGCGTACTGCTGCCAAATGACAACTAACCTGTTTATATTGTGCAAGCAAAGTCCACAATTTATCGAACATCACATATGGAGGTATTCCACTTAACTGATTAGTGGTGCGGTACAAGGTTATCACCTGTCATTCTTTAATTCTGAAGGTTTTATTTCCAATTGCATCATAGATCACACAAATTTTGACCCTACATAAGTTGACAGATGGTTCCTGTATCTTGTCATTAAGATGGACCATATGAGTACTAATTACACACACAGGTGTTTAGGGCCAATTTTGTGAACGATTGTACCATGGAGAGTTAAATTGCTCCACGTGCAACCACTCCTGCTCGGTTGCAATGTACATGGTTCAAAGGTTGGGTACAGAAGAGGCATGCCAGGCTTTGGACCATTGTTCACAATCGCCCACTTAGTGGGTTTGGTTGTTAATATCTAACCATTTGCAATAAAACACAAGTGTTCGTAACATACCTCCAAACAGATGGGGTAGAGTAAAACACTGGCATCATATTTGCTGCTGGGTACTATTTAGATAGAATTCAATAAATATCTGGAATTAAGAGTCTAATGATGACCGTGAATTCTTTGTTGGTTGTTGGAAAAACCCATCTGGTTCACTAATGTCCTTTAGGGAAGGAAACTGCCATCCTTACCTGGTCTGGCCTACATGTGACTCCAGACCCACAGCAATGTGGTTGACTCTTAACTGCCTTCTGGGCAATTAGGGATGGGCAATAAATGCTACTTAGCCAGCCACATCCTCATCCTGCGAATGAATACAGAAAACAAAGTAACATTACATACTGTGGCATTGCAATTAGTTGGTAATAATTCGGGTTTAAGCATTAAATTTGATTGTATGAGATTTAATAATTGTTTCCGAGTCAACAGATGTCTGGATAGCCGTGATGTTATTACTTCAGGCCATTGTGTCAAACCATCTATCTCTAACAAATTACAGTGAGTTCAAGTACCTTTGGCATTAAGATTCATCTGGGTATGATACGTTTCCCAGATGGTGCTATTAGCCAACTTCCAAACCATGTTAGTTAAAAACCAATTTGCGAAATATCTATGTGCAAATGGTTTGGTCCATACTGCAGATATTTTACTAGCTTCTCTAGTTATTTGCCCAGCCTTAGCAAGCTTATTTTGTAGGGTCTCAGTATGCATAGAATTTAATGTGCCTATTCCGGTCCCTATTCCACCCAGAGTACATGTATCTTACAATTGCTGAAGATAGAGTAACTGTATGATTTTTGACGCGCCCTGATACATGGCCCACCACAGTGTTAGCCATGGCCTCATGGCCTATTATCTCATTTGATATCATGGCCTTTCACTACTTTGTAATTTTACATTAGACCACCTTGTATACGGGTGGCTATAGGCTGGTGCCTGTAATGCTGACTGCTTCAAAACAGTCATAGTCCAGCTAGCAGTGTTGGTGTTATGTAATTTAGTGCAGTGAACCAAGAGTACCCCAATGTTCCACTTTACCTGAAGGGTTACTTGGGTGTTTACAATACACAATTGCCAGGGCAAGTTACCAGATCCTGCCAGGTGGGTACATGTTTTGTTGCATGATTATGTTGCATGCAACAACCTGCAGTTTGCATGTGGTGGACACTTAAAATGCTCTTGAGTTCTGTTTCTGGTACTGGGACTCCATCCCCCAAAGCCCCTCCCATAGCGCAGGTGAACAGTTAACGGCAGATATCATGTCACACAAAGTAGGAGGAAACAGAGATGCCATAGCAGTCACGCCATCATCACCTTGTTGTGATAAAAATAATTTCTGTTATTAGCTTACTGTCTGATACACCGTACCATACTCATATTTATCCAGGACGTTCCCTTTCTGAGAATCTTTTCCTATCTAGACACAGCAGAAAAACTTTACCCTGTGGTAATATTCAATAAGTGTCTCCCTGTCCATGGGCTAACACTTCTCTAGAAGTGACTGGCTGGCTGGGGAAGTGGATCCATACCTTACCCCCATTAAAGCCATATTACCATTGTCCTCGGGCATTATCATTTTGTTCATTGGCATATCCCTAGGTGTGGGTTGGGTGTTTAGATCATATTCTACATTCGACAAGATTTGTGACCACCCTTTCAGTGTGTGCATAGGTGTTAACAGCTTGATGCGTTGCTTAATAGGTTCATTCATATGTTCCACTAACACTGCTGCCTGTAGATAATGGGGAATGTGATATACCCATTGGATCCCATTATCAAATGCCCATTGCTGTGCTGCTTGTCCAGCAAAATGTGACCCATTATTTTGTATTTATTTACATTGGTTCCCCATAACAGAAAATCCAAGTCCCTTTTATTTCACATAAGGATAAATGAATACCAGGCCCAAATAGGTAACCACCATGTCAAAATATACTGATCATATTTTTGGAAGGGCAACAATATAGTCCAATTGCCAGATCTGGCCAGGTCCTGTGCTTCTGCAAATGGATGCTAAGGCCACTTCTGCAGGCGGAATTGTTTCATCTTTTGACAAGTTTTGCATTTCTCCATACTTTGTGGGTGGGGACATGTGCCAGTGGGATCCCTTGCTCCACAGCCCATTGTTTGGTGTCTGAGATACCCAGACTTGGTGTGTGCTCATATGGTAAACTGTATGAGCTCTTCTTCTGTAGCCAGCTGAGTGGTGCATATCTTTGTAAGGCTATCATCTGTACCATTATGCATAGCCATTTCAGAGGTGTTCTTGGGATGGGCATCAACATGGTTTGCAGTGATAGAGCAATATGGTCAAATAAGGGATGTGCCTTCTCCAATAACCCACCAGCTCCATGAAGCTTTTGGCCATTTCTTTAACGGTCAGGTCTTACACCTCACTGATTTTATTTTTCACTTTATCGAGAATTACACCTTCTTAGGAAAAGAACAATTTGGCTTGGACCCTGTATTTTCTTGGTATTAATTTCCCAGCCCCAATCCCATAGATGTTGAGTCAAGGTGGCTAACAATTTGGTTCCTGCTTCCTCCAAAGTATATCATCGTAGCAGTATATCATCGATGTAGTGGGCTGTTTGTTTAGCGAGGGGAGAGAGAGAGAGAGAGAGAGAGAGAGAGAGATAGAGAAACATGTCCCCACGTCCCGGCTTACTGAACCATGCCAGAGAGTTGGGGTGTGCAAATAGCCCTGCGGCAATCTAGAAAAACGTATATTTTTCTACAGTACCACGGGAAGGCAAACCGAAACTGCAAGTTTTCATCCAGGGTAATAGGTGGGAAAAACATTAGCCAGATCCATGATGATTTACCATTCATCAATCCCTATGATAGATACTCCAGTCGTGTTACCATGTCTGCGACAGTGGACACCGATGGTCGTGCACGTTCGCTTAAGTCAGTCACCGACCGCCATCATCCAGCTACCATTTGGTTTCTTCACTGGCCATATAGGGCTATTATAAAGGAGGACAGCAGGTCATACAACCTCCTGCTATCACTAACTCTTCAATAGTTTCTGAGGTTTCTTCATATCCCCCTGGTATATGCTATTGGTTTAATGTGATTCGTGAATGGGGGAAGGGAATGGATAAGGGGTTCCACTTGGCTTTCCCAATTACTACAAACATCCTTCGTATATCGAAACATAATTTTCTCTTTGGGGGTCTGTATTTCCATCCCACTTCCGACATCCATCCCGAGAATATTTTCATTTACATTGGATTTCATCCCATACAATTCACGGTCGTCTGTTCCTGATTGCCAATTCACCGTGTTTTGCACAGCTGATGTTTCCGTTCTCCCAATCCCATTTATAATCATTTCAGTTCCCATCTTCGTGAAGGATGGTGACCTCAGCCCCTGTATCAAGCGAGGCCATAACTTGCTGTTTATCCCTGTTTCCCCAATACATTGTAATAGGGATGCGCGCCCCCGGATCCCTGGACACGACTCCCTCTATTAATCGCATTGTAGGACTCCTGCCAGTCCTCTAACCTAGAGGATCACTCACTCTTCACATCTGGTTGATTGTTTTCTAATGTGGGGTGCCCGAGGAACTCGATGTACCCTCCTTTTCCTGGGGAGTAGCATCTAAGTCAGGATTTGTTTCTCGTTCAACAGGCAGGGCTGGTAGCAGGTCCACAATGCTTCCGGCAGGGAGAATACAGAACGCTGGTGTGTATACTGTCTATTTCAGATTTAACTACATCTGCTTTCAACAACGCAGCAAACATCTCATCTCGTGTTACTTTCCGCTTTGGCTTCCTGCCTTTTCACTGTACTTTTCCTTCCTCCGCTCACTGTCCTAACGACGCTACAACTTCACTGACCGAGCTCCTCTGTGCTGGCTGCAACACCGCCTCCTGCAGTTGAGCCAGTCTACTGCACATGGTCCAACTCCTCGTTAACTTCATGGTCAGCCCCCCCTTGGAAACTGTTAGTGTACAATCCCAGAGATAGTAAGAACTGCAGATGCTGGAGTCAGAGTCAACACAGTGTGAAGCTGGATGAACACAGTAGGCCAGGCAGCATCAGAGGAGTAGGAAAGTTGACGTTTCGGGTCGGGACCTCCCCATTTCTGAAGAAGGATCCTGCTCCTCTGATAGTATACAATCCCATCTGCGTAGCTAACTCTCGCAATCAGGCAGTTCCCTCCAGTATTGTATGCCGCGGGACAGAGTTCTGTTCCTAATCCATGGCGTCCAGATACTTATGCCTCACAGCCATGCCTATCCATGCAATGTTCCCGGCCCATTCGCCTCATGGAGAGCATTATTTATAGCTAGCTCTGTGGACACGGCTCCCGTTCCTCGGCAGAAAGTGAAACGTTGGACGCTCCCGATTCCGATAGCCAGTTTAGCCAAGGCCCTAAAGGCCGCTTTGCTTTCTGACGGAACAAATCCTGCACTCAACTCTCTTTATTAGTCGCATGTCAGACCTCTGCCGGCCCTTTAATCTAGGGAATCATTCACTCAAACATAATCCAAGTATATCTGCAGCCTATTGGCAGTGCCCCTTCGCTTTATTAGTTACTAACAAACACACGAAAGGGTACAGTATCACCATTGGGTTATCCTTCGCCATCAGTCAACTCATGCTCTGAATCAGATGAATACCAAACAGCCCCATCCCATTGATCTGGGTCCCACTCAGCTGAAGCTAATAAAGAGTGCACTTTCATTTGATTCACTTTCCAATTCTTTCCTTTCACCTGCTTTCTCTGCTGAATAGTGGCCAATTTGCAGGCTACACTTGCCTGCTTTGCCTTGGCTTTATACACCCTCTCCTGGGCAGTCTGAGCCACCTCCATCAAGGTAACCTTCTGTTGTTCTGCTGCCAAAAGAGTGGAGCCAATTTACCATTCACCTCCTTTAATATTTGCACTTCATAAAATAACTTACAGAGGCCAGTCAACAGAATGTATTTCATTTGGGTGACACCCTTAATCTACTGGGGAAATCCCACTTCCTCCAGACAGTACAGCAGGATATGGAGTAGTCCCTCGGGATGTTGCTGCAAATCCTTGTTCCAAAATTGCAGGGACTGTAGCTTATCCAACCAGTTCAGTAGCGCCCCAAGCTCCATCATTGAAAGGAAGGGGAGCCGAGGATTATCAGATTAGTCACGATCTATTTGAATGGTGGAGCAGATTCAATGAGCTGAAAGGTTTGCTTCTGCTCCTATATCTTATGGTCTTAAGAGGGACTGCTCTTAAGTAAGAAGATTTATCACGTTTCCTATAACTCTCATAACATTTAAGAATTATTTAGCCATACAGTTGTGATGCCAGGGCATACTATGTTATGGGCCAAGTGCTGGAAATGAGACTAAAATAGCTAGGTGTTTTAAAGTTTTGAGAAGATTTGTAGTTTGGGTTGTGGATGAGGTTGTAGACTTGCTCACTGAGCTGCTGTGTTTGGTTGCAGATGTTTTGTCACCCTGCTAGGCAACATCATCAGTGCGCCTCCAGTGTTCTATGCCACTTATTATTTACATGCTTCGGTTTGCCAGCAAAAGACACGACCAATTCTCACTTGTCTCACTACTACACACGGACACAAGGGACACAAATTCAACTGGGACAACACATTGATAATCGCACGAGCCAAACAGAGATACACCAGAGAATTCCTGGAGGCCTGGTATTCCAACCAGAACTCCATCAATAAACACATTGAATTAGACCCTGTGTACAAACCACTGAGAAACAAAGCTGGAAATAATACCGATCACCCTAGCAAACTGAGGCATATAAGTAACAAGCGGGACAGAACACCAACGCTTCACCGGAGGTGCACTGACGAAGTTACCCAACTGGGCGACAGAATGTTTGCAACCAAACCCACCGGCTCGGCGAGCATGTCTACAACCTCAATTAAGTGTTTGTTTTTGACTGGCGCACACTCGATGGGCTGAAGGGCCTCTTTCTGTGCTGTAGATCTGTGTGAATCCATGACTGTGTGACCATCACAAGGATGTGGAATGATTCCTCCTGCCCCCTCTTGGTCATTTCACTCAGATCCTGTTGACTATGCTAAATGTAATGTTAGGCTGAAATGCCTTAAGTCGTTTTTTCAGATCTGATCAAAGTGAGGACGAGAGGATATGTTTGCTTCAATATAATGCAAGCTTATTAGCTTAAATTACTTAATATACATAGATTGGTATCAATCATTAGTTTAAACTACTTATATATATTCCAACAGTTGAGTTGCAATTCCTTTTGCTTGTTGGGGTCCCCTTAACAATGGCTGGCACTTGGAACTCCATCTCAATTTCCACAGTTCTGATTGTGAACCGAGTCTGCTGGTAAAGTCCAATGAATTGTGAAAAGACCCTGATATTATTAGTATTCTGAGTTTAATGGTACATGCTGAATTGACCCTTCTGAGTGCTTTTCCCAAGCATTCCTCTGTGCTTGGAAGTCAAAAACATGTCCGGGTGTCACTGCAAGACAGTGTGTCCCCATTCCTAGTCCATCTTCTGGCAAAACAGCTTGTTGTCATGAACCTTTCCACTCTTCATTTATGGCTTGTTGTAATGTCCAATTAACCTTTAATTATCTGGATTGAAGATGTCATTTTCAGTATCATACCGCACAACAATTTGTATGAATGACTTGGATGAAGGGACAGAAAGCATAGGTGTCACATTTGTTGACAATACAAAGATAGGGTAAGAAAATAAGTTGTGAAGAGGAAAAATGAGGCTATACACTTACAGATAAGTTAAATGAGTGGACAGAGCTGTGACAAATCGAGTATAATGTGGGAAAATGTGAAATTGTCCATTTTGGATTAAATGAAAAAAAAATGCACCTGATGTAAGTGATGAGAGATAGCAGACTTCAGAATGCAAAGTTGTTCTAGCACATGACTCACAAAATGCATGTCCAGCAAGAAAAACCAATACAACATCACAAAGGGAATTGAATAAAAAAGTAGGAAATCTATGCTTCAGTCATGCAGGGCACAGGTAAGATAATATCGGGAGCACTCTGTGCAATGTTTTGGTCGCCTCATTTACAGAAGGATATAAACACGTATGAAACAGTTCAGAGAAGGTTAACCAGTCTAACACCCGGAATGGGATAGTAAGAACTGCTGATGCTGGAGTCAGAGATAACACCGCGTGGAGCTGCAGGTTCACAGCAGGCCAGGCAGCATCAGAGGAGCAGGAGAGCTAACGTTTTGGGTTGGGACGAAACATCAGCTTTCCTACTCCTCTAATGCTGCCTGGCCTGCTGTGTTCCTCCAGCTCCACACTGTGTTAACACCTGGAATGAGTAATTTGTTATGAAGGAAGATTGAATAGATAAGTATTGTATCTGTTGAGAAGACACCAAGGGAACTTGATTCTCACATAAGATCTGGAGGCATCTTGACAGGATAAATGTGAAGAAGTTGTTTCCGCTTCTTGGAGAATCTAGAACTAGGGGTCACGGTTCAAAAATTGGAAATCACTCTTTTAAAACAAATGTGGAGGTGCCGGTGTTCGACTGGGGCAGACAAGGTCAGAATCACACCACACCAGGTTATAGTCCAACAGATTTATTTGAAGACACAAGCTTTTGGAGTCTCATTCCTTCTTCAGGTGTTAGTGAGAGCGACAGCATCAGACACAGAATTTATAAACAAAGGATCAAAGTGTCATAGAACTGATGCAGTGTTGAACAAATCTATGGTGGCGTTCTAACTGATTAAAGATTTAACAGCCATCTTAGATTTGTTAAAAAGCACATCAGTTCTATAACCCTTTGATCTTTTGCTTATAAATTTTGCGTCTGATGCCACATCTCTCACTGACACCTGAAGAAGGAGTGAGACTCTGAAAGCTTGTGTTTTCACATAAACCTATTGGACTATAACCTGGTTTCGTCTGATTTTTGATGTTTTAAAACAGAAATTAGGCATATCTTTTCCTCAAGAGAGTTATGGATCTTTGGAACTCTCTTCCGAAAAGGCGGTGAAAACAGAGTCCTTGAGTACATTTAAGTCAGACGTGGGTGGATTCTCGCGTTGGGTTGAAAGGGCTAGGTGAGAATGCTGATTTGAGCTTAAAATAGGTCAGCCCTGATCTTATTGAATGGCTGATCCTTGTTTGTATGTTGATATGTTAAGGCTTTTCCCCAGACCTAGAATTACAAAGCAGTGGCAATGGTTCCTCTCTATCTACCTTATTAGTTCCTACAATTTGAAATAAATGAAAAAAAAATACTAAAATGTACCAATGATTTCCCCCTGGTAATTTGCAATTGATCTTTAACAACTAGAATCTTTATAACTGTCTTTGAGGCTTGACAAAGGTGACTCTTCCATTGAAATCACCCTAACCAAAGTTGCAAATGATGCTCTCTGTGATTATGGTATATCCCTCCACCACTTTGTGACCTATGTGCAACATTTAAGACAATTTTATCATTGTGCCCTTGCTGGCTTTTTTGAAAGCGTCCTCCAGTTGATCAAACATTCCAGAACATTTGGCCAATCTGGTCCATGTGGGAGATGTTCTCAATGTGATCCAATTGACGTATTTACTCTGCACGCTCCCAGAGCCAATAATATTGTTTGTTTCCAGGCAACTAACAAAAACCAAGTTAAGACAATAATTGATAACAACAATTGACAACAGTCTTACCTATTTTCGGTAAGAGCAATATTAACTGAAAAAAATTGCAGAAAGTACGTAAAGGAAAAGATTCTTCAACATACAGCAGAGCACAAACGAAATTCTTCACTCTTCCTAGGTTTGGAAAAGAGGACACCTTGGCTATATCAGTTCTGATGAAAGAGCACTCCCAAAATGTTAACTTACCTTCCTTTTTCTTTCAGATGGTCTGTATTTTCAGCATTTGCTATTTTTATTACAAATTACACTGAGCTATGTTATGGCTTGAACCAGAACACTTTGACCTATTTAACTATTTGCGCCAGTTTTTAGTTTACAGGGCATTTAAAAGGATCTCATTACAGGTTTCTTTTGCAAGTAATTGCTGTTTATAGTAAATTAAAAATACATACAAAAGGCATTTTTAGAGAATATGGGTAACATATTCAGTGCTGAACAAATAGGAAAAAGTTGTCAATATCCCTCTGTTTAATAGTTTAATTTAGTTCCAAAATACATTTGAATTGGATGGGAATACCATGTAAATTATATATCCCTGAATTTTTGTTACTTAATATAATTCCCAGCTCTAGCATTCCAGTTTAACACCCTTCTTGAGCTGAACATGAAACCAAGGAAATAAAGATACAAAACAGCTCATAAAATACAATTAGACCATTTGGTTGTACTTTACACAAAATCACAGTTATCCAGTAAAATTTTCTGTTGGGCTTTATTGTTTTCTTAACACGAAAGCCGATTAAGAGCACAGTCCAGCAAGTATCTTGTACTCTGTCTTTTACTGAAATCTAGTAAAATTTTGGACATGGTAACAATCCAAAAGGTCAACATAGCCTTAAATAAAGGACCCACCTTATTGTTCTTATTTGTGCTTGACCATCATTGTGATGCACAGATATAAATATATAAACAAATAAAAGCACAGATTGAAAACACTTTGTTGGAAAAAATTCCTTTTTCAGTTTAGCTTTTACTTCATAAAGTCCAACTTACTGCAAGTCAAAGCTTCACAAAGAAACATATAGAATGTTTACCTTCTGCAAGATTTGCATTTCAGTCAATTTCTGCCCTTTTTCTTCCCTCTATTAACTAATGACTGGTGTGTCATGGACGCCAGCTATCTCTAGGACCTGTTTTAAGTGGTTTCTCATCATTAGCAGGTTTTCATACTGTCTGATGACTAGCATCCAATAATGGAGCATATCACAGTCATCACCAACACAAATCCATTTTCCAGTCTGGGTTACTGAAGGTGGGCAATTAAAACTCAACCAAAGACTACAAGAGCTTAGTGTCTATATCACTAAACTCCCAATTCAGAAGTAAAGGGCTGGGGCCATGAGCTAAAATCCTACATTTTTGGAATTTAAATTGAATTATTAATTAAGTTACAGAATTGACCGTACTGACAGAGGACAATTGACTCATCGTGTCTGTACCTGCTCCTACAAGAGCTACCCAGCTAGTCTCATTTACCAACAGTAGCTCTCTAAATTCATCACTTTCAGCCATATATCCAACTCTCTTTTAAAACCTGACATGGGATTCACCTCCACCACACTCCCAGGCAGCACATTTCAAATCCTAACAACTGTCTGAATAAGGATGTTTCTCCTCATATCACTCCTAGCTCTTTTGCTGACAGTTTTAAAATTGTGACATACCAACTGGTGGAAACAGAATGTCCTTCTGTACCCTGTCAAAATTGTTCATAATTTTGAACACCCTAATAAAGCCACCCCTTAAACTTTTCTGTTCCAAGGAGAACATTTGTAGGCCCAATTTCTCTAATCTTTCCTTGCATCTAATATCTCTCATTCCTGGTATCATTCTAGCAGATCTCCTTTGCACTTTCCCTAGGGCTTTAACATCCTTAAATAAGGTGCCCAGAATGGAATGCAACACCCCAAATGTGGTCTGACCAATGATTTGTAGGTTAACAAGGTCAATTTCAGTACTGTATTAGTCAACAACCTATCTGGTTTTCACTAATGGCCTTTAGAGTAGGAAGTCTGCCACCTTTACTCAGTTTGCCTACATGAGACTCCATTGTTGACTCATAACTGCACTCCTAAATAGCCAACCAGTTGCTATCAAGAAGGTGGCTCACCAGCACTTTCTTGAAGTTACGTAGGATAAGCATCATTGTCCTTATCCTTGAATGAATAAAAATATCAAGTCCATAAGGAAGAACACATTGACTGTGCAATTTACACATTATTAGACCCACGTCACCTCAGACTCCCTAAGTTATTCAACTCCTGGCAGAGGCCAAAAAGAAAGAGAACTGAGCATAGGCCAATTTACAAAAATAAACTCTGAGTAATTCTTGGACCCTGCAGACAAATCAAACAATTTCAGAAAACCAAGGTGAAAAGTTGTGCTATCTATAATCTATTTGAATGCATGCACCAAACCCAGTCATGGTACCCACTGGCAACTTATTCCAGAACCTTTTGGCTCGCTGCATAGTAAGTCATTCTCAGCATCTGATCTAACTCTGTGTTTTTGCAACCTGTCTGATGCCCACTGATCATTTCCTGTCTAGCTGGCTCAACTAAGGTAGCCACGTAGATAGATTCAAACTGCCTCTTTATTTTCAAGATCTCAATCATTATTACAATTATGCCTATTCTTTATCAACATAACAAATCATTTTTCAATACCAAAGTAGGTGTCTCAAGTTGGGAAATTCCTGACACATTGGCATCACCTCAGGAGAAAATCCCCTGAATTTTCTGATGGTTGCGCTGGCAGGACAGGCAAGCAGATCCCCTTGACTCTGGAAGTCGAGCATAGCTGGCCATGTTTAAAGACTGCTGGTTAGAAAGTCTTTCTTGGTTCTCAAGGACTTTGTATTGGTTGTTTTAAAGGTTGTTAGGCTTCCTAGCCCTTACCCTCACACTCCAACCCACTCCATAACCTCCATGCCAAGTCAAGCAACCACCAAGATCCCCTGATAGTCCATCTTGACAAGTTATGCCAATTCTTGGCCCTTCTGCTCTCATTATGCGCAGAACCAACAACCCACACAGCAACAATGACATGTTGCCCAAGAAAGAAATGCTCATTCACAAACCTCCTTGGAAAGATTAACCTGTTGTTTCTTCAATGCTATAAAAGTGTTAGTCAGACAGAACATTGACGTATCAATTACAGAGGCTTCAATCATTTTACACCCTTGATCTTCTGCAAAAACAGGAAATCAACAACAGACATTACAGAAAAAAAACAGCTTATTATAACCAAAGAAACATGTCAATCAAGCAAAATTAACAAAAAAACAAGATCAGCAAGTTCTTTCCAGTGGTTAAAATAGAGCACCATACTGACATAATTCTTTCATGAACCTAGGACTCTTAGTCCAGCATAAATAAAGAGGCAATTCAGTACTGCTGAAAGTGTTATTCTACCTGTCCCCAGTATGTAAAATTTGCATTCAGTGTCCTTGATTGAGAGACCCGTAAGGAACCCACAGCAACTACATCCAGATGTGTTTATTGTGCTCTCTGCTAGCAAAGTCCTTGGTCCACCATTGGGTTAATATCAGTGGTAGCACAATATGACAATTGAGTGGGCATTAATTAGCCATTTACAGCCCTCAGTTGGTGGTGGGATGGGAGGGCTATCCATGGGTCTGTACACAACCGGCTTAATGAGGGTGGAATACGAAGATGGTGGGGTTCCAAAATATCCTTCCACCCTCACCATCACCCTCACCCTCGCATTCACCCTCACCACCAAACTAGCTGTGGGTGAAGATAGAAGTTTGCAGCTATAAACTTTTACAGCTTAGAATGAAGGAGCCTGTTCTTATAGTGATAGCTGGCGTTTTCAAAAGAATGAAAAAAATAAAATGGATCATTATATTAAGTGAATTTGTATGAGTTGAAAGGGAATGAAGAAGCAACTAGGTTTTACAATGGGAGGTCCTCAGGATTGTTTAAATAAAGTTGGATTTCCTCATCCATTGAGTGAGTAGCGTTCCCCTAATGTTGATATGCACACAGTATATGTAAATGCTGTTTCAGCCTATGATGTATTTTGGAACATTATTGAAGAAATTGGTTCCCTTCTGCTATGGGTCAATATGAAATATAATGAGTAAAAATTCTGACATACAGCACTACAATCTATAATCAGCATGTTTACAACCTTCTGATTTCAGGAGAAGAATACTCAGAGCTGAACATACCTTAGCAGCAACTGGTTGTCCAGCTTGATACCTGTCTCTTTGGGGATTTTTGGTAGATAAATCTACCAAATTATTACATGAGGCAATTATTACATGACACTCACACTGAAGCTATAGATATTAGATATCTTGCAGGAACTGCCCACATTGGAGACTATCATTGAACACTCAGCAAAACCAATAGCTTCTGTGGTGTTGAATTTAGGATATTTTTTCCCAAATTATTACATAATCTACAATTATGGAAGCCTTGTGCTTCAAACAATAAAAAAATCAATGGGCCAACAGAAGCAACAACTTAATTTTACATAGCCACATCAACACAGAAAATAAACTATCTGCTGTCAAAACAAATGTTGCCAACTGCTGTCTGTCAATGAGAGTTGAATGCTGCATTAGCTACAAAGTGCAGCAATAGTGGATATCTCTAAAGAAATAGCACAGATATCTCACTATTTCTATGGTCAAGCATTCCTGAGGTACTACCCCTCTGTTAAATCTAGATGGCAGAACTTGGCAAAGAATATGAGCTGTCTATGGTTTGGTTGGTCCTATGTCTCTTTCTTGCTGTACATATTTGAATGCCTGTTCTGTCTTTCTTGCAACCTAATAACTCAATATTTGATCACTATCTGCATTGTTCAATCTACCCCCAAATCAAAATAAGAGCATTTTACTAAGTTCTCTATATGGAAATCTGGCTGCTTACTCTACAATTGCAGTTCTAAATTCAAAAATGGCCAGGAACACACAGAACATGAGAACATGAAGGCACAAGGTGAACTAAATTGCTGCTTAACAGGATTTAACAAATGCAAAATCAGAGCTCTTTGAGCTTTAGTTAATACTCCAGACATCAGGCAGAACTTTTGAATTATACTCAAAATTATAATTAATTATGGCCTGTTGTTCACACCAAAATTTGTTCCAAATCACCCTCACTTCACTCAGAGGCTGCTTTTTGACATTATGGTTCAGTTTTGATTAACAGCTAATTCTATCTCTTCATCAAGCATGTACATTCACATATTTCTATGTTCATACGAAGATTGGAAGGATGTGCAAAATGTCTTGTAAAGAATCAAATCAAACATATATTTTTGGGCTAACAAGCATGGGGCTGGATGAACGCAGCAGGTCAAGCAGCATCATAGGAGCAGGAAAACTTGACGTTTCGGACCTAAACCCTTCATCAGAAATGGGGGAGGGGAAGAGGGTTCTGAAATAAATAGGGAGAGAGGGGGAAGCGGATAGAGGATGGATAGAGGAGAGGATAGGTGGAGAGGAGGCAGACAAGTCGAAGAGGCGGGGATGGAGCCAGTAAAGGTGAGTGTAGGTAGGGGTGTAGGGAGGAGATAGGTCAGTCCAGGGAGGACGGACAGGTCAAGGGGGCGGGATGATGTTAGTAGATAGGAGATGGGGGTGTGGCTTGGGGTGAGAGGAAAAACAGGTTAGGGAGGTGGAGATGAGCTGGGCTGGTTTTGGGATGCGGTTGGGGGAGGGGAGATTTTGAAGCTTGTGAAATCCACATTGATGCCATTGGGCTCCACACTCCCCTCCAGCCCCACCACACCCGGCACTTTTCCTTGTAACCGCAGGAAGTGCTACACCTGCCCCCACACCTCCTCCCTCACCCCAATCCCAGGCCCCAAGAAGACTTTCCACATCAGGCAGAGGTTCACCTGCACATCCGCCAATGTGGTATACTGCATCCGCTGTACCTGTTGTGGCTTCTTCTACATCGGGGAAACCAAGCGGAGGCTTGGGGACCGCTTTGCAGAACACCTGCGCTCAGTTCGCAACAAACAACTGCACCTCCCAGTCGCGAACCATTTCAACTCCCATTCCTTAGATGACATGTCCATCCTTGGCCTCCTGCAATGCCACAGTGATGCCACCCGAAGGCTGCAGGAACAGCAAATCATATTCAGCCTGGGAACCCTGCAGCCCAATGGCATCAATGTGGATTTCACAAGCTTCAAAATCTCCCCTCCCCCAACCGCATCCCAAAACCAGCCCAGCTCATCTCCACCTCCCTAACCTGTTTTTCCTCTCACCTCAAGCCACATCCCCATCTCCTATCTACTAACATCATCCCGCCCCCTTGACCTGTCCGTCCTCCCTGGACTGACCTATCTCCTCCCTACACCCCTACCTACACTCACCTTTACTGGCTCCATCCCTGCCTCTTCGACTTGTCTGCCTCTTCTCCACCTATCCTCTCCTCTATCCATCCTCTATCCACCTCCCCCTCTCTCCCTATTTATTTCAGAACCCTCTTCCCCTCCCCCATTTCTGATGAAGGGTTTAGGCCCGAAACGTCAAGTTTTCCTGCTCCTATGATGCTGCTTGACCTGCTGTGTTCATCCAGCCCCATGCTTGTTATCTCGGATTCTCCAGCATCTGCAGTACCTTTTATCTCTGATATATTTTTGGGCAATGAGTTATACATACTGATTGTGCGCAAGTGTGTATTGATATAAAATAGTGATTTAATAAGATATAATTATAACTGTTAATTATAGCTGTAACATAACAACAGATAGTATGCTTACTGCTTTTCTCACTTGGCAAAAGAGAACTTAAAAACTTATTCAATGAACAAAAGCAGGCAATTAGGCACCCATTATTAACATAGTCTGCACAGATACATACAATGTGTTAAAATCATACTGACGTTACGAAGGAAATAAGGTGAGGCATGTTGAAGGCATCACAATGTTGAATGATGTATCAATCACTTAGCATTAACTTGTTGTCAATTTGATGGCTGTCTCTCTTTAGTAATCTCTTTTGGGGACTTTGGTAGATAGAGTTTAAATGGAGGCACTTATTACTTGACAGTCATACTGAAGCCATGGATATTAGATATCTCAGAGGAGCTGCCCACGTTGCGGTCTATTATTAGACACTCAGCAAAGTCAATAGCATCCGCAGTGTTGAACTTAGGATATTTTTACCCAATTACTACATAATCCACAATTATGGAAGTCTTGTGCTCCAAACAATGAAAAATAGTCAATGGACCAACAGAAGCACCCAATTAATTTTATATAACAATATAAAAGCAAAACATCCAATAAAAATGGACATCAGGTGCTGAGCAAGTGTTTTCAGGAGAAGCTAGATGATGTGAATCAAGACCTGGCTATAATGAGGCTTTTAATAGTGGGATGAGGTAGAGTTTGGGAAGGGGATACCAGAGAGCTGGGACCATGTGTCTAAAAGTTCTGCAATGATTGTGGTAAAAAAAAAATTAAAGTTGGGGTTGTAGGTGGTTACAGAGGTAAGACTTTTGCTGGTATCTCCGGTTTGACTTGGAACTGTATTGCTATTCTTTCTGTGTCACTGAATTGAAAACCTGGAATCCCCTTCCTGACAGCACTATGGGAGAAGAGCTCAGGGCAGGGTTATAAATTAGTGCCCAATGATGGGTGCCTTTTGCTCAAAGGGATCAGTTGTGCTTGAGTCAGGATCAGAGACGTGTGCTTGGGTCAGGGTCTGGGGGTGTGGTCAGGCATCAGGAGAAGCTCTGGGGCCCATGGTTCCAATTCTGGTTCCTGTGTAAGAATACTTACACCAGATGAACTGCAGTGGTTCAAGAAGGGAGCTCACCATCACCTTCTCAGGGACAGTTTGGGACAGGTGACAAATGCTGACATTGTCAATGATGACCACATTCCATGGAAAAATAAAAAGAAAGAGGCACACTTACTATCAACTGATGTGCATGATATGTACAGTAAAAGTCTATACTAAACCAATGTGTTCCAAAGGTCAGCGTTGATGAGTTCACCTTTAATTTGACCTTCATAGAAACTTATCGTCATCATAATTTCCAGCTAACTTTTGAATGATGTAAGATTTTATTGTCTCCACCACTCTATCAGGAATACTATTCTATGTATTTGACACATGCTGTCAGACAAAGTGTTTCCTAACATCATCTAATCTTCATTTCTTGAATGACCTCATCTTCATCCCTATTCATTTTAATCTTGCTGGTGCTTTGTACTGGAAATATAAAACTGAAGAAAGAATGTGAGTTTGAATCATTCCTGGTCCAATTATTCCCTGCTGTCTAACCCTGCTTCATCTGGAGTCTACAATTAAAATAAAACCACTGAGAATTGCCTTTTATAGAAGTAAAGTTGGTCTACAGACGAAGTATCAATGAACCAACCTTCTCACCATTGCAAACCAAGCTTCATAACTATGCTAAGATGCAGTTGGTGTGGATAGCACTAACACCTTTTTGCAAGGCTGCTTAAAACAAAAAAAAACCTCTTTAGTTAGTACACTAAGTAAATGGAGGAAATTGTGTTTTAATAGAGCTGTTACAGACATTTCATAAAATAGAAAAGAGGTGATAGAGTCATAACATTCCATTTCAAAACGCATGGAAAACTCCTGTTCCAAACTCGGTCAATGGATATCCAATTATAAAATACAAGCAGTTGTCACGCGACCTGTTAAACCTGTAAATGGTGTTTGAATACTACGTTTGGCTAATGTTAGCATAACATGAGGATTTATATGAAGTGTGTTAACATCAAGCCTGGAGAAGTATGTGCCTATCCAAGAAACGAAGGAATCTTGTGAGTAAAAGGCTACTGTAAATTCAATACATCAGAGTATCTTGACAATTAAAAAGAAATCAACATAAATAAATTAGATCAGAAAACAGGGAATAACTTTTAACATGAAGGTTGCAAAAATATGGAATGACTGGATTTAGTGATTGAAACAGGGACAAATTTGGCTGGATTTCCAAAGCAGGGTTAGTAACTGATAGTACAATGCATTCCCAGTCCTGGCCCACTTCTTAAATGCGTCACTAACATCATTTTAAAATGTAAGTGCCTTAACTGAGCAGGAGGCAAACGCGATGCCCAATTAATAATACTGAACATCTCCAGGAGGCTGAACCTATCACTGCTTTACCAAACAGAGCAGGCAGCTATTGGCCGGCGAGGATAGAATCTTCAAAATGAGGGCAAACAGGCCAAATCAATGTCATGTATTGATTCTGGTGTAGGTTGTCCAAAGGAACCAAAAAGAAAGGGCTCTTGTAGTACTGTGATAGTGCATATACCTCTGGGCCAGAAGATCAGTGTTTAAAGCCCACTTGTCCTAGAAACTTGCTCTAATTTTTAAAAAATAATTCATTTGTGGTTGGCCCTATATTCATTTGTGGGATGTGGCTGAGGCTGGCTGGGGCCTTTATTGCCTATCCATTGTTGCCCTTGAGAAGGTGGTGGTGAGCCGCCCACGTGAACCATTTTGTCCATATGCTATAGGATGACTCACATAGGCAGCACAGTGGCTCAGTAGTTAGCACTGCTGCCTCACAGTGCCAGGGACCCAGATACGATTTCACCCTCAGGTGACTGTCTGTGTGGAATTTACACATTCTCCCATTGTCTGCGTGGGTTTCCTCCGGGAGCTTTGGTTTCCTCCCACAGCCCAAAGATGTGCAGGCTTGGTGGATTGGCCATGTTAAATTGCCCATCGTGTTCAGGGATGTGTAGATTAGGTGGGCTATAGGGGGATGGGTAAGTATGGACTTGTTGGGCCGAAGGGCCTGTTTCCACACTGTAGGAGTTCTATGAACTGTGAACAATGCTTTAGGGGAGACATTCCAGGATTTTGACCTAACGATAATGAAGGAATGGCAATATATTTCGAAGTCAGGATGGAGAGGGGAATAATTTACAGGAGGTCATGTTCCCTTCCATCTGTCTCCCGTGTACTTCTAAATTGAAGTGATCATGGGTTTGGAAGGAGCTGCCAAGGATCTTTGGTGAGTTTTTGCAGTGCACCTTGTAGATCGTACACACTGCTGCTACTGAGCGTTGGTGGTGGAGGGAATGGATGCAGTGCCAGTCAAGTGGGCTGCTTTGTCCTGGATGGTCTCAAACTTCTTGAGTGTTGTTGGAGCTGCACCCATCCAGGCAAGTTTGGAGTATTGCATCATACTCCTGACTTCTGTCTTGTAAATGGTGGACCAGATTTCGGGAGTCAGGAAGTGAATTACTCGCTGCAGTATTCCTAGCCTCTGACCTGCTCTTGTAACCATTGTAATTATATGGTGAGTCCAGTTGAGTTTCAGATCAATGGTAACCCCGAGGATGATGATAGTGGGTGATTCGGTGATGGTAAAGTCATTGAATGTCAAGAGTCGGTGGTTAGATTGTATCTTATTGGAGATGGACCTCCATGGTCCTCCATTGTGGCACAATGTTACTTGTCACTTGTCAGCCCAAGGCTGGATATTGTCCATATCTTGTTCAATTGGAACATGGACTGCTTCAGTATCTGAGGAGTCACGAATGGTGCTGAATAATGTGCAATCATCAATAAACATCCCCACTTCTGACCTTATGATGGAGGGAAGGTCATTGATGAAGCAGTTGAAGATGTTTGGGCCTGTGACACTACCCTGAGGAACTCCTGCAGAGAGAGATGTCCTTGGAGCTAAGATGACTGACCTCCAACAATTTCAACTATCTTTCAAACCAGAAATTGCTGGAAAAGCTGGACAAAGTCTGGCGCTCTCAGTGGAGCAAAAACAGAGTTAATATTTTGAGTCCAGTGACCCTTTTTCAGAACATTCAGCATTCGCAGTTTTTCATTTTGTTTTTATGTGTCATAATATGTCTGAATAGGTTGATTTAAAATATCTGCCTAAGGGCAGTCAAAAGTTTCACTGTCAAATGAAAAGCTTTTCTTTGACTCTGCGGTAAATCTACTGAGCATCAGACTCACAAAAATGAACGCTAGAAAATGTGTCCCTGAACAACCTGGTCCCTTTGACAAGCTCCTAAAGGAGATTCCGAGATAACAAGCATGGGGCTGGATGAACACAGCAGGTCAAGCAGCATCATAGGAGCAGGAAAACTTGACGTTTTGGGCCGAAACCCTTCATCAGAAATGGGGGAGGGGAAGAGGGTTCTGAAATAAATAGGGAGAGAGGGGGAGGCGGATAGAGGATGGATAGAGGAGAGGATAGGTGGAGAGGAGGCAGACAAGTCGAAGAGGCGGGGATGGAGCCAGTAAAGGTGAGTGTAGGTAGGGAGGTAGGGAGGAGATAGGTCAGTCCAGGGAGGACGGACAGGTCAAGGGGGCGGGATGATGTTAGTAGATCGGAGCTGGGGGTGTGGCTTGGGGTGAGAGGAAAAACAGGTTAGGGAGGTGGAGATGAGCTGGGCTGGTTTTGGGATGCGTTTGGGGGAGGGGAGATTTTGAAGCTTGTGAAATCCACATTGATGCCATTGGGCTGCAGGGTTCCCAGGCTGAATATGATTTGCTGTTCCTGCAGCCTTCGGGTGGCATCACTGTGGCATTGTAGGAGGCCAAGGATGGACATGTCATCTGAGGAATGGGAGGGGGAGTTGAAATGGTTCGCGACTGGGAGGTGCAGTTGTTTGTTGCGAACTGAGCGCAGGTGTTCTGCAAAGCGGTCCCCAAGCCTCTGCTTGGTTTCCCCGATGTAGAGGAAGCCACAACGGGTACAGCGGATGCAGTATACCACATTGGCAGATGTGCAGGTGAACATCTGCCTGATGTGGAAAGTCTTCTTGGGGCCTGGGATTGGGGTGAGGGAGGAGGTGTGGGGGCAGGTGTAGCACTTCCTGCGGTTACAAGGAAAAGTGCCGGGTGTGGTGGGGCTGGAGGGGAGTGTGGAGCGGACAAGGGAGTCGCGGAGGGAGTGGTCCCTCCGGAAGGCAGATAAGGGTGGGGAGGGAAAGATGTATTTGGTGGTGGGGTCTGACTGCAGATGGCGGAAGTGTCGAAGGATGATGCGTTGGATCCGGAGGTTGGTGGGGTGGTATGTGAGGACGAGGGGGATTCTTTTTTGATTATTGTTGCGGGGACGGGGCGTGAGGGATGTGTTCCGGGAAATGCGGGAGACACGGTCGAGGGCGTTCTCGACCACTGTAGGGGGGAAGTTGCGGTCCTTGAAGAATGAGGACATTTGAGATGTGCGGGATTGGAAAGTCTCATCCTGGGAACAGATGCGGCGGAGGCGAAGGAATTGGGAATAGGGGATGGCATTTTTGCAGGAGGGTGGGTGGGAGGAGGTGTATTCCAGGTAGCTGTGGGAGTCAGTGGGCTTGAAATGGACATCTGTCTCTAGGTGGTTGCCCGAGATGGAGACAGAGAGGTCCAGGAAGGAGAGAGAAGTGTTAGAGATGGTCCAGGTGAACTTCAGGTTGGGGTGGAAAGTGTTGGTGAATTGGATGAACTGTTCGAGCTCCTCGTGGGAGCACGAGGCGGCGCCGATGCAGTCATCAATGTAACGGAGGAAGAGGTGGGGTTTAGGGCCAGTGTAGGTACGGAAGAGGGATTGTTCCACATAACCTACGAAGAGGCAGGCATA
This sequence comes from Ginglymostoma cirratum, assembly GCA_024137785.1. NCBI lineage: Eukaryota > Metazoa > Chordata > Chondrichthyes > Orectolobiformes > Ginglymostomatidae > Ginglymostoma > Ginglymostoma cirratum. The sequence continues at coordinate 13,389,239 of JAHRHZ010000039.1, forward strand.
GCTTGGACCCATGCGGGTACCCATGGCCACACCCTTTGTTTGTAGGAAGTGGGAGGAATTGAAAGAAAAGTTGTTGAGGGTGAGGACGAGTTCGGCTAGGCGGATGAGGGTGTCGGTGGAGGGGGATTGGTCCGTTCTGCGGGACAGGAAGAAGCGGAGGGCCTTTAGGCCATCAGCATGGGGAATACAGGTATATAGGTAAAGGAGATTAATAGGTTATTAATTAGTGCTGGTAGGTCAGCTCTCTCCCAACCCTTGATTCTTTCAGGATTTTGAAATTTCAGAACATCAGGATTTTGAGAATTCCAGGTCCTGATGTTTGAAAATCCAATGCTTAATAATAAATAAAGTAATTTTGATAAAATCAACAATATAAGAGATTGGGGTGACGAATGAACAGCAATACAGTGTATTCGGTTTAAACAACTTCTATCTATGTTCTACAGACACTGTGATTCCTTTTAAAGTAGCATCCAAAGTGGACAAGTACATCAGCTGCTATGTCTGCCTGACAATGCTAATTGGAGTCACGTCCATTCGTATCATGAGGGTGAATTGTAAGTGCCATGCAAACTTGCAGTCAGAGAGTTGGATTTGCATGGGATGTGGGAAATTTGTTGGGATACCCATGATTTTTAAAAGCAATCTGCAGCAATTTAAGGGGAGGTGCGGTTAATGATTAATGAATGACAGAGCTGTTGCTACAAGTAGAATGTTTGTTCCAAGACACCCTATTTCCCGCACAGTGCCAGGAAGTGTTGGTGGAGAAGGTGACTGTGACGGAGGTATTGTTCCAGGAAATAGAGAGGAAAGTTGGGCAAGACATAGAACAAGCACTGAGCCCATTCCTAGCATTTTTCAACCCATGTTCTGCGTAAGTTGCCCTCTAACATATAAACCAGCAGCGAGGGGCGTTGTCTGCATGCCTGTATGTGGACAAAGCACAAGTGGCATGATGCAGACTGTGTTGTAGGAGCTGGAAGCAATAGTTGGGATGTGTTGATTTCCACCAAATGGATTAGTTTTTGTCTTAACTTCCTCGGAGAGAATTACCTGCACTATGATCGTACCCTTTAAATAAACGTATCGAAACATCTGTCGACAGGAACATATTCTCAGTCAGTATTTAAATCCCACAGTGTTTGCTTCAAAGGGAAATTGGATAGGGGAATATTTTATTCACCGTAGAGATGCAGAAGGTAATGACAGGCTCAAGGGGCTCTGTGACCTATTACTGCTCCAGTGTTTTATTTGGATTGCAGAAAATGATAACTATGTGCCAACTCCCCATTCGGACAGCACTGAATCAACTGATTTATCCAAATGGCAGAGCTATGGGCCCAGTACTTTATGGCTGTACATTTCTGAAAAAGGGGCCAAACCGGGCAGTGAAAACAAGGGGAGGAGGCATATAACATTGGACTCCTGCTACCAATCAGCATAAAACAACAAGCGCCTATTAAAATGTTTTTGCTCTATTTCCCTTGCCAACACTCCAAACATAGAGGTTATGAATGCAAATACTGGAGCATAATGGAACCATGGCCAAAAGGGACTGGGCTGAGGCAGTCGCAAGTTATTTCCATTTTCTTGCTTTCTAGCAAGCAATTCAAGCAAATAGTGGACATTTACCTATCCTTTTCAAGTTAAGTAATAAAGTAAGTGTTTTAATTTTGAAGTGCAAATCATTTTATTTTCCTTCCTTCAAATTTTCACCTTCACTTATCAGGAGTGGCTGATTTTGCCTTGTGTATTCACGGGGACTCTTTGGCTGCTGCTCAGGACCAGAGCATTTCATTTTTATTTCTATTTTTCTTTTCTCTCTTCCTCGTTCTTTGATTTTCTTAAGGCCCTGTCCTGACATCATGCCTTTATTCACTTCGCCCCCTCAGAGGTACTTTGTCCTCTCAAATATAAAGGTAACTCTTGCAACCTTCTTTCCCGCCTCAGGCTCGACTTTCGCTTAGATGAGTCTCTCGCTTACTTCTGTATCTCTCTGAGCATCTTCTGAAGGCTCCATTAAGGCACATTGCTGCCTCCTTAGGCACAGCAACCCCATTGTATTCTCTCAACAAGCTTCCTTCCAGTGCGCTGTACAGGGTGAATGTTTTCTGTCCAACCTTCCTGGTCAACTTCCCCTTGTCACTGCTGACACTTTGGTCTCTGCCAGTGAATCAACACTCACTGCCTTTCTGCCTGAATTGGTGAACAATATGTTTTCCATTTGTGAGCTGATGGTGGACGTTTGCATTTAAATTGTGGTCTTGAGGGAAACCTGGTTGAATGATGCCATACACAACAACAACAAACAAAAACAGAAGTTGCTGGAAAAGCTCGGCAGGTCTGGCAGCATCTGTGAAGAAAAAACCAGAGTTAATGTTTCAGATCCGGTGAATCATCCATGTTCCCCTTAAATGAAACCTTCCCACCTCACTATACCATCCACCAATTGAATTGTCCACTCTATTTCTAGGTAGTAAGTCTCTTATTACCCAATTGGTCTGCTCACCTTGCTCCCTGGCCACCTTTCCTGCTTTAGACACTTTGTTCCATCTCTCTCACCTCTCAGTTAAACACCTTGTGTTTTACTGTGCAACCAAACACTGCAAAGATTTGTCACTGATAGCAGGAACTGCAGATGCTGGAGAATCTGAGATAACAAGGTGCAGAGCTGGATGAACACAGCAGGCCAAGCAGCATCAGAGGAGCAGGAAGGCTGACGTTTCGGGCCTGGACCCTTCTTCAGAAATGGGGGAGGGGAAGGGGGTTCTGAAATAAATAGGGAGAGAGGGGGAGGCGGATAGAAGATGGATAGAGGAGAAGATAGGTGGAGAGGAGACAGACAGGTCAAAGAGGCGGGGATGGAGTGTTCTGCAAAGCGGTCCCCAAGCCTCCGCTTGGTTTCCGCAGTGTAGAGGAGGCCACAACATTGTGGACTCCTCTACATCGGGGAAACCAAGCGGAGGCTTAGGGACTGCTTTGCAGAACACCTATGCTCAGTTCGCACTAAACAACTGCACCTCCCAGTCGTGAACCATTTCAACTCCCCCTCCCATTCCTCAGATGACATGTCCATCCTGGGCCTCCTGCAGTGCCACAACGATGCTACCCGAAGGTTGCAGGCACAGCAACTCATATTCCGTTTGGGAACCCTGCAGCCCAATGGTATCAATGTGGACTTCACGAGCTTCAAAATCTCCCCTCCCCCAACCGCATCCCAAAACCAGCCCAGCTCGTCCCTGCCTCCCTAACCTGTCCTTCCTCCTACCTATCCCCTCCTCCCACCCCAAGCCCCACCCCCATCTCCTACCTACTAACCTCATCCCGCCCCCTTGACCTGTCTGTCCTCCCTGGATTGACCTATCCCCTCCCTACATCCCCAACTACACTCACCTCTACTGGCTCCATCCCTGCCTCTTTGACCTGTCTGTCTCCTCTCCACCTATCTTCTCCTCTATCCATCTTCTTTCCACCTCCCCCTCTCTCCCTATTTATTTCATAACCCCTCCCCCTCCCCCATTTCTGAAGAAGGGTCTAGGCCTGAAACATCAACCTTCCTGGTCCTCTGATGCTGCTTGGCCTGCTGTGTTCATCCAGCTCTACACCTTGTTATCAAAGATTTGTCACTAATGTATTGTTTGCTAATTTCCTCCCTTAGCTTCCGCCAAATGATTTCATCTTAATTCATCACACCCTTTCCTCTGAGTTCACTGCTCTTCTATCTGTCTTTAATTACTCCCTCAAAAAAAATTTTCCAGCATGTATTCACATCCTTGACAATGTCATCTCACCTTGCTGCTTCCATCTGTTTCAAGTCACCAGCTGCTTCAAGAAGGCAACTATCATTCTGGTGCCAAAGAAAAATCATACAGTGTGCCTCAATGACTCTGACCTCCATAATTATGAAGTGCTTCCAGAGATTAGTTATAACTCACATCAATTCTAGCCTACCAAATTACCTTGATCCTTTGCAATTGACTACCGGCGCAAAAGGTCCAGATAAGACTCCGTCTCCCTGGCCTTACACTCATCCCTGGAACATCTGGATAACAAGGATTCCTATCACAGGCTCCTACTTATTTACTACAGTTCTGCCTTCAACACCATAATTCCAAACAAACTCATCTCTAAACTCTGAGACCCAGGTCTGTGTAAATACCCCTGCCACCCCACCCCCTCACCTGCTTCTTCCCTGCTGTTATCTGACTTTTGAACAGATCTCTGAAATGCTAATTCTGATCTCTCTCTCGCCGCACCTTTTCCATATTCTAAAATCTATTCTGCTACCCTGATGCACTTTGTGTGGTGCAATCTGCCTTTGGAGCGCACAAAACAATACTTTTCACTGTATCTGTACATGTGACAACAATCGATCAATCATTGTGCTATAAATGGGTAAGGCCTTAAATAAAAACAGCATGTTTGGCATTGCCTGCAGAAAGTGGAACAAAGTTAACAATTCAGGTGCCAATTTTTTGTCAGAACTGGGAAAAGGTAGAAGTCTAACAAATTTTATCCAAGTGAAAAAGTTGGAAAAAGAACAGAAGCGAAGGTCAATGATAAGGTGGAAGATAGAAGATACTTAATGACCAAAGAATTGGAGCATTTATAGCTTTCCACACTCAACCTTGAGTTCAACTGCTCAAACTGTCATCTCTAATGTGTCCTCTTTCTTTATTAATTTCAGTTGAATTCTTGTTTTACCATTGTTTTTCTTGTTTTCAGTCAGCAAATTCCATTTACATCTCTTCTGGACTCATTGGATGGAATCTTATTCTTTTAAAATAAGTGTGGCATTAGGTCTAAATGTAGGAGAGACACTGGTTTAGGGGTATGTCAGGTTGTCTTGCGCAATTATGTTCATCTTAGGTGGATGCTAACCCACGTGCAAGTAGAAAACCAAATCTTACAGGCAGGCAGTTCAGAAACATGTCATGACCACCCAGGCTCTAATTTTGAGCATCATGTTTAAACAGCCCCAATAATACTTCACTCTCTGCAATTCAGGAACATCATTCAACCTCTATTGGCCAGCGTCACTCACCCCTGGAGGTGTCTGACACAAGACAAAGTACCTCCAAGCTATCAGTCATTAAATGTTCTCCCGCAGGCTGTCTGGGAGGGAAGGGAAGGGAAGGTCTATTTCCACAGGATGGCAACAGGACAGCATCCTGAAGTTGTTATAGAGGTCAGTGCCTATATGTGGCTCAAGAGAACTTGCTCCAGTGCTAGAAAGAGGGTGAATGATCTTCTGCTCTCAGCCAGGATAAGTACGCTCACTACTCAGTCATTCTTGCCCCTCTGAGCATGAAGCAGCATTGTGGGACTGCTACTGCAGAGGATTGTTACACACAAAGTGAAGAGATAGATTCTCTATCAGAATGCCTTGTGTCCACAGAATGTCTCATTTAACTAGAGTTAACTATGTCACTCTACTTGCTCCACAGAGTCTCACACACCTGCCAAGGTAACTTGTAAAAAAGGACACCACCCAACAGTTTATGCATTATCAAGTACTGACATTTCCTCATAACTTACACACCTAATACCTTCTCACCAAAGTGTTGGATGGGACAAGGACTTAACCAGAAACAGATCAGTTCACCTCAGAGATAGCTCAGGCACATACATATACAGAGTTTATTGTATTTCACCTACTCTAACACTTTGACAAACTGAAGCACCATTCATTCAGGATATTTAAGTCTTTAGATGTACCAAACCACATTCTTCTTCCCAGGAACATTGAAACAGATGTCTGTAGCTCTTTGGATTAATCTGTAACAAAGAATGCAGGGAAAGTACTTGTGTACCCATGCAAATGTCTCTGCAGGAGAAGAATGTGCCCAAGGAACATGAATGCACCTAATTTTATTTTTGGTGGAAAAATGGAGTGACAGGATTGGGGAGTTCGCCTGACATAAGACTCCTGACCTGCTTTGAGGAGTAGACAGTGGAGCTAGCAGGAGAGGAAGGCGACCCAGCCCTGTGCTGAGAGAGAAATTAGATATATATGTACATGTCGCAGAAAACACCCACACTGCTATTCTCAGCTGCACATGAAGCAGCAACATTCTTAAACTATCTTGGGTGAAGGTGGCAGCTCATGACGCCAACAAATCTTGATGTTTTTCTCTGCAGCTTCCTGATGCCACTCCCAATCCAGAAGAATGAAAAGAAAAGCCTTATGCCCCAGGGCCATCTATAGCACTGGCTCAGGCACTACTTCTGAGGAGGAAGAGTCAACACCCTAAGAGGGTATTCCTCCTTACCCTCCACCAGTGCAAAGATATTCACTTTGGTGGCTATTCTTTCTGGATTCAGCTCACACGGGGTCACATTCTGGTGAACACAGCACAGACACAGGCCTGCGATAAGGTCAGGTAGCCAAGGCCTCTGAAACTTGGAGCTCTGTTTCAGAACTGGTTGCTATTGACCCCATTACCGGCGGCAGCATCTGGACTTGGCCATTAATGAGATGATGGAAATGCATAGGTGAGCAGGGATAGATCTAGCAGAAGTGCCAGAGATCATATGCAGCCTGGACAGAAGAGTTTTCCCACGTTCAGCAAGTTCCCTTAAGCTCTGCTGTGGCTATCAAGGTAGCATCCAGATGTTATAGCAGTAAAAGGAAGATTGTATGAATCTTGAAATCACTTTGGATGCATGGGTATTAATGTTACGCAGAACCAAGCACTGTTGCAAAATAAAGCATGTTGCACTATATTGCTGTGGCCTTTTTCCATCTGGTAAAGCTTCTGATTGGTTCTGTTTCTCTTACAGCCAACCTTGAAGGGCTCTGCCTCTGAAGGCAAGGAAATGCACATCATTTGGAACATGCCCTGGATCACTGACACTGCCAGTCATGGCCGCCCTCAGTGAGGAGCAGGACCCAGTGTCGCATGACTTTAAGCTAGATGTATAGGTTTGGAAATTCAGGATTGCGTAGACCTTCTATATCTCTGCAATAGATGAATGCCCCTTGCTCAGTGATGTTTGGGGAATGTACGCAGACTCACTGTGTATTCCTGTATCCCTCCATCCTGAACTTCTGGCCCAGAAACTGAACAAGAAGATGTTGCAGCAAATCTAATAAACTAACTTGCAGTGAATGTCGAACAAAGGAACATGAAGTCTAAACATGAGCAATCGAGCATTCTTTTCAGGGCAGGAATATTTCTCAGCCACAGTTAACTCCTAGCATTACGTGTCCACACATGTTTGTCAAAAGTCAGTCGGTCTGAAATCTGGCCACTGTCAATTGTCTTGGGCTTGTCTGACACATTTTACTGCCTTGGCTTGTTCAAAAGTAGCATCGCCAGCTTCACGTCCCTCATAATCTCCATTTGACTACCTTTTCCCCTCATCTGAGGTGATGTGTGACCTGGCTCATCACCCCTTCTGTTTAGTTGCCATTCCCATTGTTGAGCTATCTTGTGCAGGGCATAACAAACAATCATAGTCCTGGAGATAGCTCCAGTGAGTTCTTGAGTGTGTGTCCTGAGCAGTTCAGGGACTGAAAGCACATCTTCATGAGACCAATTGTGCCCAACAACAGAAAGAACTTTCTTCCAAGTCAACTATAGCTGCACTTTCAATGGTTGGACTATTGAGTTTTTGTGCTCCCATTCACAATATTTCTACAGTCATCATTTTGCTCAAGGTGAGAAATCACACGACTATAGTCCAACAGGTTTATTTGAAAACTCAAGCTTTCGGAGCCTTGGTCCTTCTTCAGGTGTTAGTGTGAGACATTGTATCAGACACAGAATTTATAAGTAAAAAATCAAAGGGTCACACAGCTGATGAGGGTATACTAAACAAACCTAAGATGCTGTTAAGTCTTTAATCAGTCAGAAGGTTTTAATTGGTTAATACGTATATGTAAATCCCCAAATTTCTTTCAAGTCGCTGGACTGTGAGGACAAAAGGTTTTATCAGTGTAAAGAAGAGGTGACATTTTAGGTCAGACAAATGCATGGTAGGTGTGAGGCATTGTTCATAATTTGTTTGTTTTATTTCTAGAGTAGGAATTTATAAAACATCACATTGATTGACTGTCTATAAGTTGTGTGCTTTTTGAATAAAGTGGAATGTATCTGCAAATACAAATTCACCTCATAGATTCACGTGTGTGTGTGTGTGCGTGTGCGCGTGCGTGCGGGTGCGTGCGTGTGTGTGCGTGTGTGTGTGTGTGTGTGTGTGTGTGTGTGTGTGTGTGTGTGTGTGTTTTGAGGTCACCTGTAGTGCAACATGAACCTAAGATCCCAGTTGAGGCCGTCATTATGGGTACCAAACTTGGCTATCAGCCTCTGCTCAGCGACTCTGCGTTGTGTATCCCAAAGTCCGCCTTGGAGGATGTTTACCCGAAGATCCAAGAACGAATGTCCTTGACTGCTGAAGTGTTCCCCCACTGGGAGGGAACATCCCTGTCTGGCAATTGTCACTCAACCACACCTTCATCTCCAATTCTGATCATTTTGTCCTCATTGAAGCTATTAGTCTCTCTCATTCTGACCATTGCCCAAGTTTAGGCCTCATCTTGACTCCCTTTGGTTGAAGGGATACTAAATGCTATGTTCAACCATTAACATGCATTTCACCACCAGATCTGATGGACTACATGAAGCTTTATCATTTCCTGGCAGGTTAATGGAAGGGTGGGAAGCAACAGAAGCAGTTGAGCAACATTTCCAATATTTGTGACAAAGAAATTCAGAATTGCCTCATAATCTTGTTTGATATCAAGTGGGAGGAGACAGGAGAGGGAGAGATTTAAGAAGATGGCATTCACTTGGCAAAAATAAACTGGCATTATTTCCATTTCCAGATGGAAATAGTAGCTGGAAGGGGGAAGGACAGAGTTCAGGATGGATGCAGTAATTGGCCTCTTGCTTGTTTGGAGGATTCAAATCTGAATAAAACTGAACCAGTGAGGAAGATAAGGCAGATATGTATCCTATATCCAACATGATGAAAAAACAGATTATCTCATTGACAGAGATAACAAGGTGTAGAGCTGGATGAACACAGCAGGCCAAGCAGCATCAGAGGAGCAGGAAAGCTGACGTTTCGGGTCTGGACCCAAATCTTATCTCATTGATATTTGTGGGACCTTTCCATTTACAAATTGGTTGCATTGCAACAGTAATTTAATTTTCTGTTAAATGCTTCGGGCATCATTGCATTGTGAAAGGGACTATATAAATTTAGGTCTTCTCTTTTTTAAATTTGTTTGGATGAAAAGTGAGCCTAACTGTCATGGCCATACACACTCTCATTGAGTGGTGATCAGGAGTGAAAAACAGAGTCTCCTCTTCCATAATGTAACATTACTGAAACTAATTTAGTACATTGGGGCAGAATGCTGTTAACAAGAAATTTATGTTTTGATAAAGATTGTACTAAATCAATGGCAGATTTGAACTTGCAGAGGTGTGTGTGATCTGTTATGTAGTGTCTGTAGTATTGCCAACTTGGCTTGGCTGGTCGCACTCGGTCAGATGACTGTGGGTTTGGAGTCATAACCTAAATTGATTCTTCAATATAACAGAAATAATCAGACAATTATAACACAGAAACAGGCAATTTGACTTATCTTGGCTCAGCCGGGAACATTTTTATATCTGAGTCAGAGCGAAGTGGTTTCAAGCTATAGCCAAAACTTGAGCATACAATCAAGGCCAACATGTTAGTGTCAAGGGGGCAGGGTGTGGCTTCAGAGTGATTGGAGATATTATTTTGCAGATGAGGTGTTAAACTGCTTGTGTGACCAGGCTGTAATGTAAAAGATCCCATGTTTTGAAGAAGAGCTCCCTGTTCAGATATTCCAGCCAATATTCAACTAACACCAACTAAAACAGATTAGCTGGCTAATCATCTCATTGTTTTTGTGGAAGTTTATTATGCGCAAGTTGGTTGGCATGGTTTTCTACAAAAACCAGAACAGCCATACTTTACAAGTAGCTGATTTGGGACCATGGAAGTGCTGCATAAATGCAAATCATTTCCCTTTTCTTTGTGTTACAACATGCTTTGGGTCCTAAATTCAGCTAAGGCCCTATCTCTCTCTTCTTAAAGGTAGGCTTTAAAAACTGAAGGATGGTGGAATTACTATTGTGAACATATGAGCTCACATTTTGGCACAGGCAGAATGGATTCAAGGTCTTTTCCAGCCTGACATTGCTTGTAAGTCCGGACAACAATTGAAGGTGCTTCTTGATCTCAACCTGAATTAACTCAGTTTTA
>JAHRHZ010000039.1:13409486-13473233 GCA_024137785.1 Ginglymostoma cirratum
ACAATTGAAGGTGCTTCTTGATCTCAACCTGAATTAACTCAGTTTTAGAGATAAAAAGGTACTGCAGATGCTGGAGAATCCGAGATAACAAGCATGGGGCTGGATGAACACAGCAGGTCAAGCAGCATCATAGGAGCAGGAAAACTTGACGTTTCGGGCCTAAACCCTTCATCAGAAATGGGGGAGGGGAAGAGGGTTCTGAAATAAATAGGGAGAGAGGGGGAGGCGGATAGAGGATGGATAGAGGAGAGGATAGGTGGAGAGGAGGCAGACAAGTCGAAGAGGCGGGGATGGAGCCAGTAAAGGTGAGTGTAGGTAGGGGTGTAGGGAGGAGATAGGTCAGTCCAGGGAGGACGGACAGGTCAAGGGGGCGGGATGATGTTAGTAGATAGGAGATGGGGGTGTGGCTTGAGGTGAGAGGGAAAACAGGTTAGGGAGGTGGAGATGAGCTGGGCTGGTTTTGGGATGCGGTTGGGGGAGGGGAGACTCCTACTAACACTGTCATCTCTGATTGTTGGATTGTTGAGCATGTCAAGTAGGTCTTCCTGCTTTGTTGGCTCTCTCACTGCCTGCTGCAGGTGCACACAGATATATCCTTGAGGACACAGCCAGCTTGGTTAATTTTGGTGCCACTTTGTCACTCATGTTGATGGGCATTGGAGCCTCCTGCTCGCAGTAGATTCTGTGCCCAGTTCTTGGGCCTAATGAACTCTTAGCTTCTCCCCTGATACTGATGGTGCATCCAGTGATTTGCTGCTACTGATACTGCTTGGAGCTGAGCAGTGTGACCACTAGCCTCAATGTAAAGATTGCTAGTCTCTCGTGCAATGGCCTATGCTGTCCTGAGCTCCCACTGTTAGATTTCATCTGCTTTCCCTAATTGTGCAGTGAACAATGAGATGACCTACTAATTGGACAAATTCTATAATAGTGACATCAAGGAGCCCTGGTCAAACTTTGTCAATGGAAATCAGGAGGGAAACTGTCCACTGGTTGGAGTCATATGTGGCACACTGGAAGATAGTCATGGTTGTTAGAGATCAGTCATCTCAGCTACATGGGAACCACCACTACCTTCAAGTTCCCCTTTAAGCCACTCAGCATCCTGACGTGGAAATATATTGCTGTTCCTTCACTGTCGCTGAGTCAAACTCCTGGAAATCCTTCTCTAATAGCATTGTGGGACTACCTACAGAACATGGACTGCAGCAGTTCAGCAGGCAGCTCACCACCACCTTCCCGAGGGTAACTAGGAATGGGCAATAAATGTTGGCCCAGTCAGTGACACAAATATCCCACAAGTGAATAAAGCAAAACAAAACTCAATTGGAAAGTGTGCTGCTACCTTGAGCTAGTTCATGAACCACAATGACCCCAGTACTGTTTACCTGTCTCTAGTGCAAAATCCTACCCTATTGTCTACACTGTGATTTGTAGTCTGACACAGTGAAAGAATCATAAAGCAACCTCAATACATTAAAGTTATTTGAGTTAAAATAAATCTCCTAAATTACCCAATGAAATTTATAAAACTATCAATCTTCCCCCATGTATAATATTGCAATACCACCTCATACTCTTGGAAAAAAAATCAATTTGATCTACAAGTGTAAGATTTGTATTTGGGTTTCAACATTGAATCCACAAATCTTCCTGGATACTGACCACTCTTGATGCAAATGACTCATGTTATATGAAATAGAAAATGTAAGTAACCAATGGAGCAAAAAATCCAAATGCAGATGCACTGCCATCTTGATATTCTTTATATGCCAAGTTTGCAAATTGTTCTCCTCTAGCTTCAATTTCTGCCGTCCATGTTATGGATTATAGTTATATCTGTTAAAAACATTGTGCAGAATAAAGCTGTATTTTTAAAAACTAAATATATCGATCAATATAGTAAATACATTTAATATACCATAGGTTTTTGGGACAATTGCTCTCCACATTGTTGAAGTATACGTAATTAAGAAAACAGTTGACGCATGAAATAAAATTTCCACCAATCACTTCTAAAATCTCTGTAAGTCTGAATGTAGGCCAATACAAAATGGCAGTTTCCAAGAGTTCCTAAAATAAATTATGACTATAAAAGAATTTAGCTCTTCAAATAAAGACCTTTGTTAGAATTCCTTTGCCATGTTACATATGATTTAGCTTTATTGACTTCAGCATGGAATGAAAGACATCCAAAGCAAATGCATTAATCTACAATGGTGAAAGTTCATTGAAGGAATTTCCAGAACTGTGCGGTGTTATGAATTACAGAAACTTACAGAGCCCCTTGAAATCTGGTCATCTTGAACTTCACTTAATACCACTGATTTGCCAGGTACTGCGCTCTTCTTTTACTAATAGATTAGCAAGAGTTGGACACGTTCATTCTACTCATTACATATAAATCAAAAGTTGGAGGCTTGTTGGATTTTTGACACATTTGCCTTGAATAATAAGGCAAGCCTGAAGCTATATTTTTCTTTCACGTTTCATTGCTCAAGCAAAATTGCTTATGAAGGCAAACGCAAAATACTGCAAATGCTGGAAATCTGAAACAAAAACAGAAAGTACAGGAAATATCCAGCAGGTCAACCAGCATGTGTGGAAAAGAAAACAGACTTCATATTTCCAGGCAACGAAAGATCACATACCTGAAATGCGAAAGACGCTGCCTGACCTGCTGACCATTTCAAGCATTTTCAATTGTTATTATTGCTTATAATGATACTATTTACATGAGGTTTTGTTATTGATTAGACTTTGATATGATGTCTATTTACTATAGTAGTAATTAAAGATTTATTGACTTCATGGGGTACTGAACAGTCTGATTCAAAACTCTTTGCTCTCATCTAAGTTGCACTAAATCTCTCTTACACATGGCTGTTGTGCTCTTTGGTCAACATTGGTTTCTATTCAAGAAATACCTCATGCTTACAATTCTTATCCTTGCATTCAGCATCATCGCTATCTCTGCAACCTCTCCCAGCCATTCAGCCCCTCCAAGAACTTCTTTTTCCTCCAGTTCTGCCCGCTTCCTGCACTCCATCATTGACAGTCAATGCAGCTCTCCAGGGCATTCTTGCCAAAACCTTACCACTTTTCAGTCCCCCTTTAAGATGCTCATTGGGATCTAAGTATTTGATCACTTCACCTATTACTTAATCTGACTCTGATTTTTATTAAATTATGCTACTATGAAGCACTGTGGGATTGGTTACAATGTTAAAAGTGAGACATAATTCTACATTTTTAGAGGGTTAACATAAAACCAGAAGGCATAAATTAGCAGCAGGAGTAGACCTTTTGGTCATTTGAGCCTGCTGCACCAATATGCTAAGATCATGGCTGATCTGAGTGCGGCTTCAATGCTTATTCTGAATGGGAAAGACTGTCTGCCAAGTGAAATAACTCCACAAAGGCTGGTATCCCATCACCAAATCACCCTTTATTTACAGATGCATAGTACATGACACTGATCCAACTAGTTCAGAGGTAGATCCTAGAGTGAAGAGAATCTCTGACTCTCCTGTTTATATCTATTAGCCATGATTCCCTGATTAGACCATGTTAACATCCCCAATCAGGGAACTCATATTAAATGAGATTCACCTGACTGACCTCATTCTAATCACTATATCTCTCCCCCTCTAAGGCCTGGGACGTAGGCCTGTTCTTTTTCCTGTAGCTTCTCCTGAGGGACTTTCACACCAAGTCCGGTTCCGCTGACTCTGCCTTGGATTCTGGCAGTGTGTACCGGACCATAGCCCACCTCTTGCACTCAGTGCATCTTGGAAGAAATTCATCTTCTTCTTCTGGCAGTAATGGCATTGAGGCTGTGACAACTGCCATGTCCATCTCGTCCTCAGAGATTTCTTCAACACTAGGTTGAGGAGGAAAACCCTAGGTTCTGTCAGTCTTGCCAGACGTTCTGAGGGACAGGCTATGTTTTGCTTCTGCCCTGTTTGCGAGTTTGCAGTTTTAATGTGGTCCATATGCTTGTTCAGGACCGCTTCACCTACCTGAACTTTTTACTGGTCCTGACTTCGTGTTGACCATGCCTTTTACCCTTGCAGGGCAATCCCCATGGTTTTGATACCAAACATCAGCCCCTGAAGTAAACTGCCTCTCTCACTTACAGAAGTCTTGTGTCCAGCATTGGCATTCCTGATATCTTTTCACTCTCCCCTCCAGGTCTGGGAAGATCAAGTTTAACCTGGTGCAGAGTCTTCTCCCTATTAACATCCCTGGTGGAGTTGTCCAGCACAGAGGGGTAGTTGCATGAGGGATGATCCTATAACCAAACAGGAACTGGGACAGTTTTGTATTGTGTGAAGCTGTGTAGGCTATTTATTTAAGCATGTCTTTAATATTTGGTCTACTCTTTCCTTCAGACCATTGGGATGATGGATGGTATGGAGCGGTCTTTGTATGCCCAAAGCCGTTTGACTGTAGGAAATACTCAAATTCCTTACTGGTAAATGATGACCCGCTGTCTGTGACCAACATCTCCAGGAGTCTGTGTATTGCAAAAGATTCTTGCCACGTTTCAATCATTATCCCCATGTTTCACAAATTAACTGTTTGCATGTCCGAATACTTTGAGTGGGCATCCAAAATGACTAAGAACATAGAGCCCATGAAAGGATTGGCATAGTCAGTGTATAACTGAGCTCAGGGTTTATCTAGCTTTTCGCACGAATTTGGGGGAGCTGCTTGTGGAAATTTTTGCACTTGTTTGCACTTTGGGCACTGCCCAACCAACGTGACTCTGATTGCATCCAATCCTAGCCACCAGACATAACTTCTTGCCAACATCTTCATATTGGAAACCCCTGGATGACCCTGGTGGATTTCAGCCAGTATGTGTCGGCGACCTTTGCTCGGGCCAATCACTCTTGCTCCCCATAATAATATGCCGTCCTGTACGGTGATCTGGTCTCTCCGGGTCCAGAAAGATTTCAGTTCTGGTTGTGGCAGCCCTTTTGTTTCCCCCATCGCCACAGTTATGCCAGGATGGGATCATTTTGTGTCCACAGCGATGACTGAAGGGGTGTCCAGAAAGTTTAAAACCAGAACTGTTAGGAGGCAGCTCAAGGCACCCGCATTTGCCATTTGGCCAACTTATAATTGCATGCACTCAGGATAAGAGCACCCCGCTGAGTTCGACCTGAAGCTATGGGCAACATGGCCCATTGCCTTTTTAACTAACCCTAGCAGGTGTTTGTAGTCCATTAATATTACAAATTTACATCAGTAACTATTACAAATTTACCTCCCTAAAGGTATTTGTGGAACTTTTTCACACCAAAGATAACTATCAAACCTTCCTTCTCTATCTGGGAATATTTTTGTTTGGCTTCAAAGCCTGGGAGCCATACACTGTTGGGCATTCCTGCCCCCTGGGGCAATGGTGAGCCACCATTACTCCGATATCGTACAGGGAAGTATCACATGTCAGCACCACATCTTGCTTGGGATCATATTGGGCCAACACCTTAGACAACGATAGCTGCTTCTTCATTTCCCTAAAGGCTACTTGGCTACGAGACCATTTCCAAGGCTGACCCATTTTCAACAGCAGATGTAAGGGTGCCAGGATGGAGGCCAGGTTATGAAGGAATTGTCTGTAATAATTCATCAACCTAAGGAAAGACCTAAGGTCTGGTACAGACATGGGAGCTGGGGAAATGTTGATCACCTTCAGTTAATTTCCAATTGGTGTAACCTGCTCTTATTGATTCTGTAGTCCAAGTCGGTGACTTGGAGTGCCTGGCACACACAGTTTTCCCACCTTGGAGAAATGTTTAAGCACTATGTCTAAGTTCTCTAAATGCTCTTTATTAGTCTTCCCAGTTATTAGCATGTCTGCCAAATAAATGACAACCTGGGGTAGGCCTTGTAAAATGTTTTCCATCATCAAATGGAAATGATGTCACAATGCCAGCTGGCTGATGATACCACAAAAGGCAGTCTCATGTATTGGTACAAACCCTTATGGGTATTATTTGTGGCATACTTCCGGGAATCCTCATCAAATTAAGTCGCAGGAATGCACGGCTCATGTCCAGCTTCACGAAGGACAGCACCCACTGCCAGCTTTGCATATAGGTCCTCTATGTGAGGGAATGGAAATTTATCCAGCTGCCAAAAGTGGTTTAGGGTTTGCTTGAAATCCCCACAAAAGGCGAACCGACACATTGGGCTTCACAATCGGTATAACCAGTGCCGCCCATTCTGCATAACTGGACTGGTTTCATGATTCTGTAGGCAGGTACTAAGAAAGGTGATGTGGCTGTAGTACCTGGTTTGCTTCAGGACGTGGTCGAGCAGTTTCAAGGCCGAAGAGATTATGAGAGAGTTGCAGTGGGGGAGAGATTCCCTGAGGTTTGTCCGGAGGGAGGAGGGTAACTTCTGATGAAGGGTCTAGGCCCGAAACGTCAAGTTTTCCTGCTCCTATGATGCTGCTTGACCTGCTGTGTTCATCCAGCCCCACCCTTGTTATCTCGGATTCTCCAGCATCTGCAGTACCTTTTATCTCTGGTTTCATGATTCCTTCATTTTCCAGCCTCCTGATTTCTGCCTCTACTTCTGCATGTAATGCAAATGGCGGTGGGTGGGACTTGCAGAATGGTGGAATTGCTTCCTGGTCAGCCTTCCTGAGAGACATCAGGGTACTTAATTAGGCAACCACTTTCTAATCAAAAAATGTTGAGCCAATCAAGGTGAATCTTTCTAAACCAATTTCACCCCATTAAGCTTGGTCCTGAGTGGTTTATTGTAATCAAGAACCAGCTGCTTATCATAAAAGACCAGAATTGAAGTTGTACACTTAATCTATAAATGTTCCTTGGTGTAGGTTCCCAGCCTAGCCAAAGGTTTGAAGTAAAGGGCGAATTTTGATAAAGACTGGTTCCACAATCACTGATACGGCCATGCTGGTATCAACCTTCATTAGATCCGGGTGACCATTTAAGCAGATGTTTATTTTGATTGGCTCTGAATTTGGACGTTGCTAAGCAATTTAACTGTTCCCAACCAGATGTAGGTAGAATTTCAGGGTGTGAACTCTCCTGGATACTGGCCTTTGAGTTATTTTACTCAGTTTAGGCCGAGTGGAACATTTTTGCTGTCTTAAGCCCGCATACAAGCAGCAACACGGTCCTAATAATCAAAAAAGCTGCGGGTCCACAAGCTGTCAGGAGAATTACTAATTGCTTTTCATCTTCCCTATGTCACTTGCCCTGAAAAAATAATACATTCTTTCTACTTACTGGGCCCAGTCTCCAAAGGCAGGATCGAATGAATCAAGCTTCCCAAGTAGTGTCACAATGCCAGAAATGCTTGCCCCAACTCAAAGACGACAGTTGTGAGCAAATATCTTCAAGGGTGCGTTTTTCTCCTGTTGCCACTGAAATAACTCCATGAAGGGCGACGTCCCATCACTAAGTCACCCTTTATTTACACATGCACAGTACATTATACTGACTCGGCTGGCACAGAGCTGCGTCCTTTTGACAAAAGTTCAAACAGAACTTTTGACACTCCTGTTTTTATCCATCAGGCAAGGCTCCCTGATTGAACCAGAATAACAGCCCCAATCAGGGATCTCATATCCTATGTGTTCCACCTGACTGACCACATTCCAATCCTACACCAAGCATCTCCTACTCACATTCATCTCAGAATTCACAAAACTCTGTTAAGACAGACCAGGGCCAAATCTCAAATGGTCCTATATGGAAAGAGAAGAGATTTTCATCTCATTGCTCTGGGCTTGATTCATATGAGACTCCCCAAAAAGAAAAGACAGTGGGTGCTGTCTTTACCAAGTTATCATGTGGGAGGATTGCACAATGAATCCTCTTAGAGGGGATTGGCATTGGCAGAGGAATGTTGTGTGGCTTTTGCAGTATTTCCTGACCTCATTTTTATGTATCTTTGTGGGTATTTAGATACTCAGATGTAATGAATAAATGCACTTTAAACAGCAAAGCACAAGCTGATTTACAGCAAATGGGCGTTTTCACAAACTCTCTGAACATTTTCAAGTGTTGCTTAATTGCTGCCTTTATTCCAAATTACTATTTCTTCAGTTAATTTTAAATGGATTGAAAATACTTCAGGCAATCAGAGGATGCTCAAGCCTTCTAAACCAATTGACCTGTGGTTACCACATAAGGTTGAATATCTATTTTGGGCCACATTGACTCCATTAGAGTAGGGCCATTGGTGGTTTATTCTACTTTCTCTGTTAAGCCATGTGGCATGAGCGCACAAGTGACAGAAAGTTCTTGTCTTGACTGATGTAAAATAAAATATGTTTTAAATAAAGGGATTCAGATGTTATTCACAAATATAATTACATGTAGCATGATCTTTTTTCTCAAAATACGGAAGTGCTTTGAGCACGGCCACCTGCAATAACAGATTACTGTACACCAGGGCACAGTCATACACCTACAGTTTTCAGATTTGAAGCTGATTTAAACAGGCCTTTCTTTCTTCTTTGGGAAAGGAAGAAATGATTGAAGAGTCAAGCTGATTTTTCAACAGATCTTCCGCTCCCCAAATGTAACTGGCATCAAAGTACAATCAAACCTGTTTGTGGACACTGGATATCTTCCAACATACACTTTCAGCATATTCTTCGTCCCTCAGGATCTGACTCATATAAAAACATAAGCTTGTCATCAGAAGTCCAGTGTCACTGAAAATCTTAGAGGGTCAGATTTTTGAAATACTCAGGGTCAATGCATTAGCTTAGATTAGACTGGTTTACTTTGACTTTTATTTTTCATCTGAGCCAATGCAACATACTTATTTTGCTAATGGTTCAAATTAGCTTAAAGTCATGATTTACTTTGGGAGCAATGAAGGGTAAAGGACTTCACATGTGAATGAATGCAGAGCGTGAAAGCAGCGGGAACTGATTGGTATTGTATTGAACAGCCCAGCCTCATCAAAATGAAGCTATTTGTTGAAAAGCTCTCATTATAGCAATCCCAATTATTAGAAATGTCAGATTGCAGAATGCTGCTGATCGCTCATTAAAAACAAACGTTTATTGCAAGCCTTTTAAAGTTTGGCAAAACTTTCATTGTGACTTTTTTTATGACAAACGCCTGATTATAAAAATCAGTGCAGATGACTCATCATCATAAAATCTTATTAGTGTTTTTAATGTCAAAATTAATTATCGAAAACATGTATTGTTAAAAAAACTAAGAATAGAAAGACTGCCCTTATGATAAATTAGGTAACTGCTGTTCTCTAATGATAACAGTTTTTTAATGTAAAGCTTTCATTAGGGCAGGGGAGCAGGGCTAACTAAATTGCTGTTGCAGAGATCTGTTTGGGTTCAATGAGTAAATGACTTGCTTCAACGCTGTAACCATTCTATGGTTCTACAATTTGGACAATGTATATCAATTCCAAATTTACAAGCATCAGTTGTTACAATCCTCTTATTGAACACATTGCCAATACAAGTCTGTCATTCCTTTACATTCTGATTGTGAATTTACCTTTAAATAAGTTACAAAGCAGTCATTGTATTTTAATCACTGTGTTTACAAACACAATGATCATAGCCTCTGAAAATAAATCTCCCATTGCACATTATGTTCTTACAGATCTCACTTGACTCTGTTTTGAAAAGCTACATCTGTAGTGGGAAGATTTGTCTTTTTGATTATATGCACCAAAATCACAAATACACTAATAAACCAAACATTTTAGAATGCTGGTGTATACAAAAGTAATTCCAAGTTTCAACACTGTTGTTATAAATCTTTGGCAAATACTTTTGTCGTTTCACTATATCAATTTTAGTATTATGAAAATAGATAACTAATTCTAACTACAATCATTTCCAATATAACAATCTTTACCTCAATCCTGGAAGGAAGTTTTATTCTCACAGCGTTGGAATGCATAAGGGTTTGACCTTAGTAGATTACACTGTGGACGATATATGAATTGACAATAACAACCAGAGATTCACCAAGGAAAGAATCTTTGAGCTGCCTTCAATAACTCATATGTAGGTCCACAATTTGGAAGAGTCGCAATGCAGCCCTGGTTCAGTCGCACCACTGAAGTGGCTGCTTGGATTATCAATTCCCTGGTGTAGATCTTGAAGATTCAACTTTCTAATAAGGGAGCATGCCAAACAGACAACTTAATCTGTTGTTCTCTTTCACATAACATTTGATCTATTGTGCATTTCTAATGTTTATTACTTTCCTAACTTCCAGTAATTATCTTCCACTTATCAGTCAGATAGAAAGCTAAAGTGCATTAGGAGTTGCTACAGAAAAAGTCACTTATTTTGTAATTTCTGGATTACAAATGAAACTTCTGGTACCAAATCATGTCAAGGTCTAGACTAATATTCAGTTCAAACCCCACTATAGTAATTTGGAAATTAAAATTCAACTTATTATTATTTTTGTTTGGAGTATACTAAATCTGTACTGTTCTTTGCATTTTTGATTGTGAACTGAATTGGAAAAAGAGCTAATTATAAAGGTGGCATGGTGCTCACAGTGCCAGGGACTCAGGTTCAATTCTGCCCCCAGGCAACTGTCTGTGTGGAGTTGCACATTGCCCATGTCTGTGTGGGTTTCCTCCCACACTCCAAAAGACACACAGGCTAGTTTGATTGGCCATGCTATATTGCCCAGAGTGTCCAGGGCTGTGCAGGTTAGGTGGATTAGCCATGGGAAATGCAGGGTGATAGAATAGGGGGTGAGTTTGGGTGGGTACTCTTTGGAGGGTCAGTGTAGACTTGATGAGCTGAATGGTTTGCTTCCACACTGTAGGGATTCTATGAAAAACAAGGATTATGGAAAAGATCACTGCACTTTTTAAAAGCAATTTAACTAACACTCGTTGTAAGTGCTGTTTACACTGCTATCTGGTCAAGCAGTGGGGGAGGTTACTACAGACAAGCTGGAGCCAGGAGATGTTTACGATGAGATATTCAGCCAGCAGCATGTAGATCATTGGTCAGTGAGGGAGTGATCAGTTGTCAGTGAGAAAGGCCTTCTGCTTGCTAACAACTATGTATAGGAAATGTTCAGAAGGATATAGGCCAAGTGCAGGGAAATGGTGTGAGCATAGGTGGGCATTTTGGTCAGCATGGACCAGTTTGGGCGGAAGGGTCTGTCTCTGTGCTGTGGGATTCTATGACTCTATGCCTTCGCAGTCTTTCCTTCTGTCCATAACTCCCAGGCAGTTAAACTTATTGGTATGTATGTTTGGACAGAACCTCTGAAGAGGAATTGACTGTCTTTTTCTCTGCAGTAAAAATCACCTCAAGCCCGAAGAAAGACAATTTACTTCCCCGCATCAGTTGCTGTCAGCTGTGGTTTTTAACCAGTAAGTCAGAAATATTATGAATGTGACCCAGTTGCCCTGTGCCTCCTGAAAGCAAGTGAAAATACCTGGAGAAGGATGATCGGGGAGCTACAAGTCCTGACAAGTCAAAAGGATTGTCTTAGTAAATATTGTGCAGGGACCATTGAATCAAGGTCGGTGTTTCTTGGTGAACAGTAGGACCTTAAGGAGTGTAGTGGAACAGAGGGACCTTGGAGTTCAGGTGCACAGTTCTCTGAATGGAGTCACAGATAGACAGGGCAGTTAAAAAGGCTTTTGGCACACTGGTCTTCATCAGTCAGGGCATTAAGTATAGACGGGAAAGAGTGCAGAAGATATTTATAAGGATGTTGCCAGGACTCAAGGGAATTATAGGGAGAGATTAGACATGCTAGGATTTTTTTCTTTAGAGTGTAGGAGACTGAGAGGGGGATCTTATAGAAGTGTATAAGATCATGAGAGGCATGGATAGGATGAATGCACTCAGTCTTTTTCCCAGGGCTGGGGAATTGAGGACTAGAGCGCATCAGTTTAAGTTAAGAGGGGGAGGATTTGGGAACCTGAGGGGCAACTTTTTTACACAGACTGTGGTATGCACATGGAATGAGCTGCCAGTGGAGGTGGTTGAGGTGGGTACAATTAAAACATTCAGAAGGCATTTAGACAAATACATGGATAAGAAATGTTCAGAAGGATATGGGCCAAGTGCGGGGAAATGGAGTCAGCATGGATCAGTTTGGGCAGAATAGCCTGTCTCTGTGCTATTGTACACTAGGACTCTATGCCTTCTTAGCCTTTCCCTCTGTCCATAACTCCCACATTTTTTGTATCTCTCCGTATGCATGTCTAGGGTGAGTTTTATAAAGAGGTTAAAGTCTTAACTAGTAGAATTATTTGTCAATAGTCTATAGTTGTTTATCTATAGCTAAAATCTAATTCTTTAGAAGGCACAGAGATTCTTGTCAGAATGGAAACCTGGTCTGTGTTTCTCTCAACCTGGATGCAAAAGACAGGTAAATTGGGGAATTTTGTATACTTTTATAGAATTTTTAACTTTTGTGATGACTCCAGGAAGCAGCGCATGCTACCCCAGTGAGGCATATCAAATAAAAAGCTCATATCAGTAATGGTCCTGTGAAACTAACAAACGGTTACCTAATTCCAATTTATTCATTAAGGCCTTTTAGGGAAGAAAATGCACCATTGTTAGTGGTGTGGATGACATGCGATTCTAGACCAACAACATTAGCGTCTGAAATGACCTACCACCTTATCAAAACTACAAATACTATCATCAATATGGACTCCAGAGGTTAATGAAGGGTAATTAAGCATGTGTAATAAATGATGGCCTCATCATACTCAGTAAATGAAAGAAAACAGAAAAGATTCAATCCAATTGAAGGATTCCAGCAAAGATCAGAATTACAGACTGAGGCACTTATATAACTTACCACTTCTGAGATTCATTATTGACAACATCCCAAACAGCCATCTTGGTAGACCATCAATGTCTGTATGAAATTGTGGTGGTGATATTAACTTCACAGATGGAAAATAGGTAGGCGGTTAAAACACTCTGAGTTACTTATTTCCTCACATCCCAGTCATTCATGACCATCCTGAGCAGCCAGTAAGGACACTGCACAAAGCAGAGGGGCTTTTCTCTAATGTTATTTAGAGAAATTAACGCTCACTAACAAAATCAAGGCCTGCCTTAATTCACACCAGGTCATCTTGGGACCAAAGGCATTCAGCTCCAGAAGAGACCAGAAAAGTTAGTGGTTTTAAGAACGTAGTAACAGGAGTAAAGTATTTAGTTATTGCTTCCTTATGGAACCAGAGGAGCAGGCTGCTCTTTCAAACACCAGAAAGAAAAAGCATATTTCTCCATTGCACTAGAAACCTAACTTTGATGTGAATGTGTATAGAATGAAATTTTAGGGCTAAAAATCAGGACAACTGATCCAAACTCATCAATATTGCATTATCATACAAAGTTAAAATTGGCTACAAAATGTGTACAGTAATTAGTGTACCTTCAAAAGCCTTAAGGTTTGTTAAAAATTTCGTTCATTCTAATTGGAAAACGAAAGAAGATATCATTGAACAATCTATTTTGTGTCTTTGTATTAAGCCTGTAAGCTTGTTAATATCTTAATTACAAATGTCTAACTTCATGGAAATGTTATAAACAATATTTTGATCCTGTCCTTTCTCTGATTATGCTTCAACATCAGTAAAGCATGGACTGTGATGGTATTTTTAGGGGACACAGTAGAGCAAAGGTGTATGGTACAGACGAATACCTCCATCAAACTAAGGAATGTAAAATGGACATTGTACTTGTTTGCACAGATTATGCACTCAGTACTAAGTATGATGGTACCTCTGGAAAAGTGAATAGAGTGCTAAACTTATCATTATCATACTGCAATAGAGCAACATTTAAACTCTGCAATAACAAATGGACCACATTGCAAGCCCAAGAAGCAAGTGATGTCAGATCGACTGTCATCTTGAAATAGAAATGATTCTGTTCCAAAGCTGGGAACCATTAACTGGTATTCTGTGATTTACCTTGCCATCAGTTCGAGTTTTCATCTGTCTTAATGATGTCCAGTACCACTGAACTGACTCTACTTCTCGTTTCTCAATAAGTAAAGTAAACTGCTATTGCAGCTTCAACCTGACACAATAAAATTGCAAATAATTCATGGGAATGCTTTACATTTATAGGGCAGCCAACTTCCAAACACACAGGGCACACTTTGTCAGTCAATTAACAACCTTTTATTTTCATAACTGCAAATTCAAGTTGTTTCCTTGTTTACCTAAAATTGCATCAGTTCAACAGTCCACTAAATATTAGACAGCGTAAATGCTACATTCTGTACCCTTCCCAAAAATCAGATTGAAACCCCAACAATGGAGTCTTTTAGAACCTTGCACTGTTGCATACCTTGTGCAGACTGTTATTAATTCTATATCCATGGATTAGTGCATTAAAGAGCTAACGGGAAACCATGCACTTAACAGAAGTGGGGCTGCACAGCCAACACTGGCAATTACCTTCATTTACAGGTCCATGAAAATTCCTTTGCATCTTTAAAACAGGAGTTTTAAAGGAGCTCCGATGAATTTTGTGCCAAAGTATATTAAAGGAAAGGATGTTAAGCAGGTTTGATTTTTGTTAGTTTTGAAACACAGCCTAAATAGGGCAATTAAAAAGAAATGGTTTCTTTTATAACAGTAACATGTCTCCCTTTATATACAGATTTGTAGAAAATTAATCATGCTTTTCATAGATCCTTTAAGGAGCTGTTTTTCTATTTAAATATGACTCATTATCTTTGCATGAAACTTTAGAAATGAACCTTTATCCGCTGCAAGTATTTTTTCCACACTTTGTAACTTTGTGTAGTGGATACACTGATTAATAAAAGATGACAGATTAGGAAGGAAGTGAAATGCTTTTTGCAGAGTGAAATAAAGAAAGAAATTGAAACATTAGATCTGCTTATGAAAGTGTATTAAGATAGTAAATTGGTTTACCACTATTTCCTAGCTGTCACTTTTCTACCGCATTTTCATTGATCCTGACTTTGGCACAGTACTAAAAAATAATTTTAAAAAAGTAATTCCAATCTTTAAGTGTGGGACTAATTTGCTAAAAAAAGTTAGTTGATTTTTTTTTGTTTAAAAGTTGGAAATATAAAGCTGTGTCCCGAATGGCTTATCATGCCCTCGACTTTCCTAACATTGCTGCATTTCTTTCCTGTTTGCTTTTCATTTGTTCCCTCGATCACTGAGTCTCTCTTTTCCTGTAAAACCCAGTATGTAGCCAGCGAGAGCCTGCAGTGTCATAGGCCCAACAGTTAGGACTGACACTGCATCTTAAAAGTATTTGAAATGTCACCTAAAACAAGAGGAGATTTTTAACATTGTTGAAACACTGTTTTCTAACTGAGAGTAAGGCTACCCTGTGTGACTGGAAAAGAGGGCATTTCCCTTCAATGAAACTGTGACAAAACAGACAAGTGCTGACCAGACTGCCACCCATCGCTTTATAAAGTTAAAAGACAGAATCTTCTGGGCCCACTTGGAGCTTTTAGAAGAGTGGGTGTGGAAATGGGAGAACTTGGTTTGGTGGGAGGCAAAAAGGTCAACTGCCTGACAACAGTTAAAAGTTTTGCCAGTAAGTGCAGGCAGGTCAGGCAATGTGGTGGCTCAGTGGTCAGCATTTGAAATGGGGTCAGCATGGATCAGTTTGTGCAGAAGGGCCTGTTTCTGCGCTATTGTACTGTACAGGCTGCATTTGACCAAGTGTAGCATCAAGGACCCATAGCAAAACTGGAATCAATGGGTATCAGGGGGCAAACTCTCTGTTGGTTGAAGTCAGACCAAGCATACAGGGAGATGGTTGTGATTGTTGGAGGTCTGTCGTCTTAGCTCCAGGACATTTCTGCAGGACTTCCTTAGGATAGTGTTGCAGGCCGAAATTTCTTCAACTGTTTCATTCATGACATTCCCTCTATCATAAGTCAGAAGTGGGGATGGCCGTCGATGATTGCACAATGTTCAGCAGCATTTGCAACTCCTCAGGTACTGAAGAAGGCCATATTCAAATGTAACTAGACCTGGATAATATCCAGGTTTGGGCTGGTAAGTGGCAAGTAACATTCATGCCACACAAATGCCAGGCAATGGCCATCTCCAATAAAAGAAAGGCTAACTATTATTCCTTGACTTTCAATGGTGTTACCATCACTGAATACCCATTACCAACAATCTGGGGGATTGCTATTGATCAGAAAATCAACTGGACTCACCATATTACTTCAGTGGCAATATGAATAGGTGAGAGGCTAGGGGCCCTGTAGAAAGTAGCTAATTTTCTGACTCCCCAAATCCTGTCTACCATCTACAAGGCAGAAGTCAGGAGTGTAATGAAATACTTCCCAATTGACTGGATTGGTGCAAATCTAATAACACTCAAGAAGTTTGACACCCAGGACAAAGCAGCCCACTTGACTGTCACCACATCAACAAATATCCATTCCCTCCACCACTGACGTTCAGTAGCAGCAGTGTGTATTATCTACAAGGTACATTGCAGATATTCAGCAAAGATCCTTAGACTGCACTTTCCAGACCCCAAACCACTTCCATCAAAAGGAAAAGTGCAGCAGATGCATGGGTATACCACCACCTGCAAGTTCCCCTCCAAGCCACTCACCATCCTGACTTAGAAATATATATCCTTCACTTTCATTGAATTAAAATCCTGGATTCCCTCCCTAAGGGCACTGTGGGTCACAGTACAGCACATAGATTGCAGCAGTTCAAGAAGGCAACTCACCACCACCTTCTCAGGGGCAACTAGGGATGGGCAATAAATGCTGGCCAAACGGAGACACCCATGTCCCGCAAATGAGTGAATGAAAATGATGTAGACCACTTGTGAGTGGCAAAAGTATAGCAGATGGAATATGATGTGGGAAAATATGAGGTTATGCACTTTGGCATCAAAGTAAATCAGTAAACAAGACAAGGGTTCCAGGTTAAAGACAGGGAAGTAGAATTGAAAATGGTCAATCAGACTTGATGAGCTGAATGGCCTACTTCTGCTCCCATGTCTAATGGTCTTAACTGTATTAGATACAGTGCCAGGTATAGTGTGGTGACAGGTGGGTTGGGGGCTAGGTAAGTAGGTTGCCAAATGGGTAGTGATAGGCTGCCATAGGCTATGATGCCTGATGGCTAGGGGATAGACGACAGCTGGGTAGGTAAGTGATGCAGTGTTTAGGATGAGTCAGGGTGGAGCATGTGGAGAAATATGGCCAAAAGAGCTGAGTTTCAGAGGTGAGGTGAGAGTGACAACCCTAACATCAAGGCTGCATTCGACCGAGTGTAACATCAAAGGACCAGAGAAAAACTGGAACCAATGTGTACCAAAGGGCAAACTCTCTGCTAGTTGGAGTCATACCTGGCACAGAGGAAGATAGTCATAGTTATTGGAGGTCAGTGATTACAGCTCTCGGACATCTCTGCAGGAGTTCCTCAGGGTAACGTCCCAGGCCCAGCATCCTCAGTTGTTTTAGTAATGATCTGCCATCTATCATAAGTAATGCTTTTTTGGGATAGGTCAGAGTGGGTGGGAGAAATTGGGTCTGGCTGGAACAGGCAGGATCAGCAGAGGCCAAGAGCTGGGTCCAGCAATTGTGGCAGAATGCTGTTGGAGGTCTGTTCCAGCAGTGGATGGGGGTGTTAGTTGCCTGAGCACAGTATTGGGTCTGGAGGGTGCAAGTGGTCTGGAGAAATTATCATTGGGAGTATGTAAAGTGGGTGTGGCGTATGCTAAATGCTTACTCGGGAGTTGAACTATGTACTTAATGGTTTAACTTTTCCTGGGTAACTACTTCATTTAATTTCATTGGAAACCTCCGAAATCTCTGATTTAAATGGAGACTTTCATAGAGTTTCAAGCACAGTGGAAAATTTAGTTTCCCAGGCTATTCCTTTGGAATCTGCTACAATGAGGATTCTGCAGTATCCACTTGCACAGATCCTGGCACCACTGGAAAAATAACTAACCATTGCCTCCAGGCCAGCTGAGTTTCTCCAGAGCTCTGGTTTTATTTCTGATCTCTAGTATATGTACTACTCTTGCTTTATTTTTTGGAATTGCCCTTGTTCCATGCAAAACTTTGGTGAAATGCTTCTCCCAGTTATGATGAAAAGTTAGTGAGCTGAGGTGCACGAGCTGATAAACGTCGTAGCTCATGTTCTGCGTTGGCAGATATGTGAGAGGTAGTAGTACTGTTTGACAAGCAGTGCAACGTTCAGAGCTGCATTGAAATTACAGACATTAATTACACATAAAGCATTTCATGGAGATCCCTGGAATCCTAATCTTGTGGGTGGAAGTCTTGTGCATTAGCAAACTCACAATGTTGACCTATAATCATTGGGGGATGAAGCATTGAGAAGAGAATAGTATTTTACCTGCTGCTGTGCCTCAGATCACTCATCCTTTTGTAGTACTATATTCTCTGATGGGTCCACCACAGGTGCTGATCTCAGAAGCCTTGGTCACTCAGAATGGCCCCTTGTTGCCATCTCTTGCAAACAGTACATCTCTTCTCTCCCAGATGATTTGGTGGACAACCTCTAAGTATTCATCACTGAAGAACAGAGCTGAATTTTGGCGAGTCTCCCATACCTGCAGGGAAGGGTGGGGGATATTGAATGGAGTTTGAATGATACTCTTAGGTTGCAAAGAGTGAAATTCAATCCAGGTACCTTTTGTGATGGTATCTGGAAATTGGAGCTTGGAAGGGCCCAGCTCAGAACATGCCTGCCTGCCCATAGAATTTGGCACTTTACCCACACATGAGTTCTGAGCTGAGAAGGAAATTGTGAAGGAAAACCCACCCCACCCCGAGAGGAAATCCAACTGCCTAAGGATTTCTTTGAATAAAGGATGACAAGGTGGCTCAGTTCCTTCACAGCGCCAGGGACCCAGGTTCAGTTTTAGCTTAGCTTTGAGTGACTGTCTATATGGAGTTTGCACATTTTCCCTGTTTCTGCGTGAGTTTCCTCCAGGTGCTCTGGTTCCTTCCTACAGACCAAAGATGTGGAGGTGAGGTGGATTGGCCATGCTTTTCCGATCGTTGGTGTGGACTCGATGGACCGAATGGCCTGCATCCACCCTGTAGGGATTCTACTTCTATGCAACAACTATGTTATTTTGAAATGAGTTTATATATTCACCACGTAGTTGCTCATGGGCGTGGAATAAGAGGTCAAATCTATTTTGATTTACAATAAATTAGCAACCTCTTTCAGGGAAGGCCCAAAATTGCATCAGGGCAGTGTTAAACTGAGGGTGACATTAAGGAGTCTTATTCAAATGTATGTCAATGAAGATCAAGATGACAAGCCCTTGCGGGTTGGTGTCTTGATGAGCGCAAAAGAAGATGCTTGTGGTTGTTGGAGGCCAAACACCTCAGCCCCAGATCCTGGATGTAAGAGTTCTTCAGGGCAGGGTCCTCAGCCATACCATCTTCAGCTTTACAGGATTTACATCCAGAAACGCAAATAATGTTCTGGGGACCCAGCTTCCAATCCTGCCATGGCAAATGGTGGAAATTGAATTCAACAAAAAAAGAAGTCCTGAATTAAGAGTCTAACGATGACTATGAACCCATTGCCAATTGTCAAAAAAAACCCCATCTGATTCACTAATGTCCTTTAAGGAAGGAACTGCCATCCATACCTGGTCTGGCCTACATGTGACTCCAGACCCACAGCAATGTTCTTGGTTCTTAACTGTCCTCTGGGAAATTAGGGATGGCCCCAACAAATGCTGGCCTAGCCAGTGATGCCCTCATTTCGTGAATGAATTAAAAGCCTCCGTACATGCAACCACACCTGGACTGCATTGATGTTTGTGTTGACAGCTATCAAGTGATGTTCACATTACAAAAGTGCCAGGCAATAACAAGTTCCTACATGAGAGATTCTAACCACCATGTTAAATGGTTAGAAACAAATTGAGCATGGTTTTTAGAAAGATAGCATTTACATTTTGACAAGTCATGTTTTCTATTTTTAAGAAAGTAAGTTCATAGAATTATAAAGAATATGCAGCACTGCAATAGGTCATTTGACCCAACTTTTCCTGATGTGCTGTTCCTCATACCCACAAAATACCGACTAGATAAGGAGAAAAGTCTTGCTAGTGAAAAGGTGACCTCTAGGACTGCAACTCCATCCAATATGCAGCTCCGAATGTTACAGACGTCTTTGTTTTTAGCTGTGGATCTTTGGTGATTCCCTAAGGCTCTATAGTAAGATTCTGTTATTTTAAGCTTACATCAATAACCTCCCTAAAGTGTGCTCTGCTCCTGCTCTGATTCTACAGTTTTTATGTGTTTAGATGACACTGCATTATGCTCCTATAAATCACTGGTGAACATAAAATATTCT
Source organism: Ginglymostoma cirratum (assembly GCA_024137785.1). NCBI lineage: Eukaryota > Metazoa > Chordata > Chondrichthyes > Orectolobiformes > Ginglymostomatidae > Ginglymostoma > Ginglymostoma cirratum. The sequence goes on from JAHRHZ010000039.1 coordinate 13,429,863, forward strand.
GACCGTAAATCCATCTGTTGTGTGCAAGTAGAACTGTAGAAACCACTTTTAATAATGAGAGAAGCATTCAGTTTTGACATGTAATTGTCACTCATTAACCTATCTTAACAACAATTATTGTGACAGGCTCAGATAATATCAGGTCGTTCTGCCTGCAGTCCAAATCACTCATTTTGATGACTTATTGCAATGTAGCAAATGGTCAGTTGGTCAACTTGTCCCAGTAAATGACAAATACTTCAAAACAGAATAAGTTGAATAATGGAAATGTTCCTGTTTCGCTGTAGGCACTAGTTCATACTAGTTTTACTGCTCCATTACCTTGTTCAACCAGCCACAATTTGTGTGCAAGACTAACTTATAAATTTAGTGAGATAGATTGACTCTAGGAGGCTTGTCAATTAATCTCATTTTTTTTCTTTACTGATTTTGCTCATTTTCTATTATAGGATAGTGATTGGAGTAAAAGTCAGGCTAAATTTTCTCTTGTCTAACCTTGGGGCTCTGAAGTTGGTGGATTTTCCTGCTCCCACCCCCAACTTAACATAGAACCTGGGTCCATGTCTAATGTCTCTAGCTAAGCACCCACACTGTATAATACATTCACAAGCTAGCTGGTGAAATGTCCAGGTCATGTTGGTGTAAAAGCTACAGCAAGAGAATTATAAATACAAAAGAACATAATGAGCAGAATTTTGATTCCACCGAGCGGTGCGGGCAATGGTGAGAAATGTGAGGAAAAAATGGAGAAAATAAAAAAAATCAGAATCATGGAGAAAATGCTTTCTCAAATCCCCATTAAGATTTAAATACTGAGTTCAGCATCTTGCTAATAAGCATAGATTATGCTATTTCCATGCATTTGCATCTCATTATTAGCTCAACTCACCTCATTACTTTGTGGCTTCCAATTCTCTCTTCCTTCCATGGGAAACTAGACTGTGCCAGTTCCCAATATGAAAGTTGCAGCAGTTCCCCGGTGGCAGCAATTCATTGTTTGCTTCGCCAGGCTATCATCCAGCTCTGTCTTCACCACAACATCCCCGGACACCAGCTCCTCCCCTTGTTCACGCATATCAACATTACTAAATCACCAGCCTCAGCAGCTCATATTATCTGCTTTTGTCTGACTGACAAGCCATTTCAGCCTTTCAGAACTTCACTTTGGAGCTCAGAGACACCTACAACTTCCATGCTTCTGCCTGATTGGTTTGTGTGCCAGGACACACAGACATCTCATTCATGCAAGATGCATTATGGCTGTCGGCTTCATTTCTTATTTACTTGGAGGCTGTTAGCCTCTGTGGCTCATGTTGCTTTTCAACATAGAGGGAGAGTCAGATGGCTTGCCATAGTTGATTTGTCACACTGAACAGCAATGAGATGGGTATGTCACTGTGCAGCACCATGCTATGCCAATGTCACACTTACAAGGGTCAGCCATTTACAGGGCATACGCATTGTAAGTTCTTCAATCATATGGCCATATCTGAATGTGAAAAGCGACAAGTTCTTAGGGAGTTCAAGGAGGACTTTGATCAGTCAGTCAAGAGGCCTGTCTAATTTCATTCTAGAGGGCGATGGCTTGCCGTGGTCACTTAAGCAAGCACTTGAGCCTATCAGAGTCAAGGGCTCCATGTCCGTGTTGGGGGATTGGGACATGGTCTGTCCTGTAGGTCAGACGCAACCATCCCAGGGATTACAGGTAGGCCAGTCATGGTACTGTTGAGACTTCAGTCTTGGGTGGGCCAATTGTTCCTGTAGTGAGATAAAGGGAGGGACTGAATATGATGAAAGTGGATGGAAGAATAATTAGTGGTGAGGTGTCTCCAGTGTGAGTTGGAAGTGCAGAGGGAAGGAAGGGTAGTAGTTTGGCAGGTTGAGATGGGTGGGAACTGCTGAGTGGACATGCAATGATGAGAGCTGTGGTGATTGAGCATTGGTGAGAGGTGTGTGTAGTGGCAGAATTAGGCTGAATGGTCGCCCTATGAGTGTGAAGAGAGAAGGTGATGGCACTTAACCTTGTGGAGTGCAGAATTTACCATTTTGCCTGTTTGCTGTGTATTGGTTTCCCCTAGGGCATGCATTGGCCTGGGCTGCTATATTGGTGCAAAGCTGGCTAGACCTGGTGGCATGACCCCTTTCACTTGTCAGCGGGATACAACATTCCCACCCTTTCCACCATTCCATTCCCCAGCACCTCCTGCTGCCTGTCAGCAAACTGAAAAGATAACTTACTTTTACGGCTATTTTTTTCAGAATAATGGTGCAAGACTACAGTGGGAGGAGCCGTTCTGGCTTGCAATATCTACAGGGTTTAGAGCTGGGATTTTAATATGGTGCCAAGGACGAAACATTGCAAAGTTCCAGCAGCAGTGAAGATGTGCACCACGTATGTGGGTCGAATAATTAATAGTTAATAAAGAGTGGAAGATTGCATGAGAGAAGTCACCATTGGAGCAGGAGCAATCCATTCAGCCCAGGACAAGGGCCATGAAATTCCAGAATCATATAAAACCTATGAACAATTCTTAAGGCACAGTATGGCTTCGAATGACCACGCAGTTCAATGAAAAATCTAGGATTAAAGGTTGGGTTAAATTGTTGTAAGTACTCAGCTAGTTCACTAAAGGGAAGAAAATGTGTCACCTTTAACAGGTCCATGACTCCAGACCACACAGCAATGTGATTGAGCCTTAACAGCAATGTTGAACCTAGCTAATGATGCCCACTTCCCATGAATGCATAAACAAAGACACATGTTAGCCAGGTAGGAATGGCAGATATCCTTCACTAAAGCATATTGGTGGACTACATGGAGTTGGCACTTCTTTTCCGTCTCTGCATTCATGTGGGCCGGCCTGCCTGCCTATGACATATCTGCCAGCCCTTCAAGGTGCACTGCGATCATGGAGGCCCTCTGTCTTCCTCTTTATAGCCTCAGCAGCAGCCATTTCTACCAGTGGTTCTGCTTTCAGTGCTGAGCTGCCAGCCCTCTGATTGGGCCAGCAACACAGAGAGCCAGTCAATCTCCTTAATTTGACAACAGGCTTGACATTGGCTACTGCCAGTGAAACTGCTCCTGTGTGTTTCCTGCAGACTCACAGGAAATTGATTGCCTCTTAATTGGCCTCTGAAGTGGCCTTGCAAGCCAGTTGGTTAAAGATGAGCAACAAATACTGTTCTTTGACACTGATGCCCAAAACCCATGAAAGACTATTTTTTTAAAAAACCAGGAAGCCTCTGAGAAGGCTGGTGTGCTCCTCATGCTAAGCAAGTGGGGCATTCTGACACTGTTGGTTAAGGTTGTAAAATTACCATGAAAAGGCTAGTTAATGATCTTAGTTAGCTGCCTATCTCTGGCCAAAAGGAGGCTGAGGATCTGCTATTCCCACATTTTGGTAATATCCTGTGGAGGTGGGAACATGTGAGACTTCCCTTCCTATGCCTTGTTGATGCCATTTTAGCTGCAGTTTTATGGGACATGATGTGGAGGTGCTGGTGTTGGACTGGGCCGGACAAAGTCAGAAGTCACATGGCAGCAGGTTACAGTTCAACAAGTTTATTTAAAATCCCCTGACGAAGGAGCAGTGCTCTGAAAGCTTGTGATTTTAAATAAACCTGTTGGACTATAACTTGCTGTCATTGGAATTCTGACGTTATACAGGGCATTGATGAGAACACACTTGGAGAAATGAGTACAGCGCTGGTCTCTTTATTTAACGAAGAATGTAAAATATGTTGGAAGCACTTTTGGAAAGTTTTAACAAATTAATGCCTGGAATGGGCATCTTGCCTTCTGAGGAAGGTTTGGACAGGCCAGGCTTATATTTGGAGTTTAGAAGAGTAAGAGGCAACTTGATTGATCCTGAGGGGTTTTGACAGAGAGGAGAATTTTTTAAAAATCTCACAGTGGGGCATAAGCCTTTGAAACTCTTTTCTTCGAAAGGTGGTGGAAGCAGTCTTTGAATACCTTTTAGGAAGAGACAGACAAATACTCAATAAGCAAGGGGTTGAAGGGTTATCATGGATCGATCTGTGGACTAGAATTGCTTACTCCTGCTGCTAATTTGGATGTTCGTACGTATGTTTGCATGTAATTATTCTATCCTTGTATTTGTCGCACACATCTCTAACTACTTTATTTCAATTAATCCTATTCGCCTAACCTTCTATTGCTTCCTCTCTTCTGAGCTTATTTAACTTATTACTGAATGCTTCTTGCTAGTTTCTCCTCAACTGTAGTTGTAGTAGAGGTGAAGCTAGAACAAAAAATGGCAAGTCTGTCTGAAAAAAAGAAGACGATGTACTACTTGGGTTGTGTACCTTTCAAAAGAATAAAATCAAGAAGGTAGAAGATTCATGTAATAGACTGTACAAAATAAAAACGGTTGTGTAACAGAAAATCACTGAAGTGAAGCCAAAGAACATTAGCTGGACTGAGTTGCAAATGTTTATGTGTTCTTTCTTTCTACAGAATTCCTCATTAGTGCCTCACTGTATACTCCCCATTACAGTTTTCCTCCTATTGTCTTGACTTCCAGAATAATTGCTTTGCATAGAGGCAACAAATAAATATATTTGTTTCAAGCAAGTCTTTGCTTTGATCAAAACCATTCCCAATTCACGTACACATCATTTCAATTACTTTCCATGATACAATCTAGTAATGGAGGAGGGAAACATCAGATCTGGTAAAGTCATTAGCATTTATGAACAGTATAGATATTTCAGCAAATGCTGAACCAGCACGCTTCTGTATCATAATTATTTTACCATTAATCTGACAAAACAAAATAAAACTTTGGCGGTACTGGTTTCATCTGTTCTTTTAATGTAGTTTTTTTGTTAATTACCACTGCAGAAATCAGCCAAACTGCAACCAGTTTTAAACAGGTCTCACTTGGAAGATTTGTTCCATGTTGAATCTGCTCCTACTTTTCACATCTGCTTAATATCTCTTTTATGTCAGGCACATATTTTTTACTACCATAAATGTCGCTCTGCTGTTAAGCACAACTATTACTGAAATGTACAGAGGAAGACACAAGTGACATTACTGCTAAGGATTTATGTTTCACTTAGTCGAAACAGCTTCAAATTGTTTCAATGGATAGTAACCAATAATACTGATGTACATAAGTGATATAAAAATTGAGTCCATGACTGATATAGTAAAAGTTATGACTAGATGAGGAGGGGGAAATGTTTCTTCCTTGTTTGTTTGGAACAGGTACATTTAAAATTCAAAAAGATGGATGTGCTGACCCAGTGAATGTTTTTAACTGTTTACATGCTGGTTGCAAAGAATTAGCCAGACAGACGAGTTTTCTCGAGTTGTTAACCAAGTAAGAGGTCATGTTTATTGTTTGGAAAGCAATCTGACTGAAAACAATAACATGTTAACATAGGTTCCAAAACAAGAACATACGCACTCCAGTATCTCACGGCCAGTATGCATTGAAGGGACAGGCACATGAACACTGCAGCATAACATGTGACCGGAGGTTATAAAGACCTCATAATCCATTTTACTTTGGATTACTTGAAGCATGATATTTTAATGGAAACATGTATTCTGTTGAAACATATTAGTTTCATAAGAGCACGGAGACTTGTTTGCCTGAGGAATGTAATGTTTGTACATAATGGCTGTAATAAATATTTGTTGAATTCTTCAACTTCACGATATTGACTCCCATTTTCTTATGTTATGGGAGGTAACTATCTTTAACTGCTTTATCAATGACCTTCCCTCCATCATAAGATCAGAAGTGGCGATGTTCGCTGATGATTGCACAATATTCAGCACCATTCATAACTCCTCAGATACTAAAGCAGTCCATATCCAAATACAGCAAGACCTGGACAATATCCAGGTTTGGGCAGATAAATAACAAATGACATTCACCGCACCACACAAATGCCAGGCAATGACCAGCTCCAATAAGAGATAATCTAACTATTGCACTTGAAGTTAAATGGAATTACAATCTCTGAATCTTCCACTATCACCATCCCGGAGGTCACTATTGACCAGAACATGGATTTGCCATATAAATACTGTGGTTACAAAAGCAGGTGAGTGGCTAGGAATTCTGCAGTAAGTAACTTACCTCTTGTCTGGCCAATGCCTAACCATCATCCGTAAGGTACAAGTCATGATTGTGATAGAATAGTCTCCATTTGCTTGGCTGAATACAGCTCCAATAGGTCTGAAGAATCTTGGAACTTTTAAAACAAAGCAGGCCTTTCATTGGCACCACCACCACCTTCAACATTCGCTCTCCTCATCGGAAATGGTACCTACAAAATGCACTGCAGTAACTTACCAAGGCCAATTTGACAGTACCTTCCAAATTCACTTCTATTACCTTGAAGGACAAGGGCAACATGTACATGGAAAGACTACTATGTACAGGCTTCCCTGAAAGTCACACACCATCCTCCTTTGAAACTGGTCAAAATCCGAGACTTGGCTTCTTTTAACAGCATTATGGTATTCCTAAACCCCAGTTCTGCAACTGTTCAATAAACCAAATTTGCTAGGGCAATTAATGATCGACAATAAATGCTGGCCCAGCCAGTGACATTCTCTTGACCAAATAAACAAAAAGTAGATGATCAAGGGTTTTGTTCATTTTTCCTAAATTTCCTGTACATTATTTGGCACTGAGGAAGTGATGATTCACCATTCAGAGTGAGGTTTTGGTACTGGGGTAACGATAGCTCACCATTCAGAGTGAGGTTTTGGTACTGGGGTAGCGATAGCTCACCATTCAGAGTGAGGTTGCTGATGTTGGGTAAGACTGAATAAACTCTGAGAGTTATCCCCTTTACAGAGGAGAACTTGGAGCTGCTGCCAGCAGATGGTCAAAAGGCAGAAACCACTTTTGGAGACGCCACTGTTCTGTGCAGTGGGCACCTGAAAAGGTAGCAAAAAGAATGAATTAATTCTCCAGTGTTCATACTTAAAAAAAAGGCACAAACATTTTGCAGGAGTGAAGATGCAGTCAGCTTGGAGAAATGGTTCCAGGATTGGGAACACCTATATGGTGTATACACAAGGAATCAGACCATAACGTAGAGTCACTTTATCATCTTAGTATGAGAATTGAAATGTATCCCCTACTGAGAACATAAATTGGAAAACGTATAAAATAGGCCATTTATACTAAAAGCTGACATTCAATATTGCTCATTTTGCAAGACCACTGAAATTAAAATATGCTACTATCTTAAAGTTCCATTTGTCATACATACAGCATGATGTTAAAGACTCTATAATGTTATAATCTTTAATCTTTCTTCAGCAAGAGTGATTAATCTGAGTAATTCATAACTTAAAGATATTGACTAGGAGAGTGAATAATACTGCAAACAAATATTGGGCTGAGTCTTGTGTTTTTGTGACAATGTACATTGAGTTTTCTGGAATTTTTTTGCTGCGAGGTTAAGCAGGTTTTCTCTCCGTATTTACTGAAGCCATTAATTATGTACCCAGTCTCTATGGCATCTTTCTTGTCTGATCGTAGCCCTACCCCACGATACGCTGTTCTTGGAACTACTTGCCTCTTAGTGGTTACTCGCTGAAAGATCAGCATCATATTTAAAATACTGTTGTGTACCCAGACAAACACTACTTTCAAAACTGCTCCACTCAGTGATTGGCAGACATTTTGAAGATGTTGGAGAAGTATAAGATAGTCCTGTGATTCTGTGACAGGGAGCAGGCAATCCTGATCGAAGAAGTGGTGGAAAGGAGAGGAGTCGTCTTCTCGGGGCATTGGCAGAGGAGGCCGCTTGGTCACCGCAGTGGAACAGCCAGCAGGGCTGCAAGAAAGTCAGTGACCATCTCCCCTCTTCCAGGGAAGTGCCACACTTGATGCTATGCCTTCTTACACTCACTTTATCTCTGTTACTGTATCCTATCTCACCAAGATTCATGCTCTACTCCTGCCCCTTTTACCAGCAACATCTTCACCTACCCCCTGTCACCCACCCTATTACCTGACACTATGAAGCTTTGTGGCCTTACTCACTTACTCTGAACACCTCAGAGTGTTCACTTTTCCACCACCTGTATCAGCAGTAATAGCCAGGCAACCTACTTTCAGCTTCTTCCATCCCTCCATTTCTCCCATTCCAGGGGAGCAGATGGGGGTTGGCTTGCCTAACATCAAGCCCCACTTCTCAATGAGGAGAGAATCCTGCCTCTCGTTCCTGTGAGGATGTTGAGACATCCACGTCCTGCCAAATGAATAAGTCCTACTCTTCAATCCATTGCATCTCTCACAGTGACCATGTTGTCTGTGTCATTCATTGCTCTTCGCTTTGAATCATTGGCTGCACTGCTTTCTATCTCTTGTATCTTGCAGGTTGTATTGGGATGTCCATGACCTCTATGAAGAAATGGCCTGTTCCACCAAAACATACCTTTTTGACCTCTAAGGTTGACAGTAACAAGTAATGACAAGGCTGCCTCCTGAATGTTCCAACAGTTCAGATACTGACACCTCAATGGGAATATCAGGTTTAGAAAGTTAGGGGCTTCCTTTGCTGCTTGGTAGTTGCATATTGGATGTAGCAAATTGCCCACAAAATTAAGATGGCCTTGCCGGACTACCCATGCAAATCTACCACAAATCTTGGCCCCCTGTAAGATTCTGCTGAATATCTCTTATAGTAAACACAAGTTTAAAGTTTGCTAGTCTAATGGGCAGCTTGTCTCTTGAAGCAATGTTGAACTTCTGTCTGCTGGAGTTTCGAACAGTAAAAGGCAACTTCATTGAAACATATAATATCCTAAGGGTTCTTTACAGGATAGATGTGGAGAGAATGTTTTCTGTAATGGAATAATCTAAAACTAGGGGAACACTGATCCACAAAATAACGTTGTCCATTTGAGACAGAGATGAGGAAAAAGTTTTTTTCACCGAGGGTCATGAATCTTTGGAACTGTCTTCCTCAAAAGGATAGTGGCAGCAGAGCCTTTAGATAGTTCCAAGCGGAGGTGGTTAGATTCTCGATAATCAGTGGGAATGTAAAATAATTACATCAGCTATGTTCTTACTGAATTGCAAAACTGGCTTCAGGAGCTAAAAGCAGACTCATGCTCCTAATGTGCATGTTCCTGTGTAATTTGCACAATGAATAATTTTACAATCAGTTACTTATCCAATTTACCTCAGCAAAAATTCACTATACAAAGTATTTGCAGATTTTCATCCAAAAAATCTCAGTTATTCCAAGCTTTCAGATTTCTCTATCAATGGATTGCCAGCAAATGGAGTGCCTAGGTCGTAAATCCTGGCATCATCGGTTGCTTTTCATTCGATTCAGAAGGCAGAAATCCTTGGACGGATTATTGTAGCCTCTCCCTCCATGCTGCATTTGGTGACAGGGGAGCATTTAGTGGGTCAGGAGGGTGGCTAGTGGAGATGGGCTAATTCTGCAGTGCAGAAGCCCATGGATAGCCTTCCCATACCGTTTCCCAATGACTTCAATGGGCTTTCCTTACGGGGATCAAGGCAAATAAATCCTGGTGTGGTTTTGCATGTAAGCTTCTAGGTTGACAGTGAGGAGGGAAGGTCCCTCACTACAAAGGCACATGGTGCCTTATCTAAGGGGATCTGATTGACATTACAAAACATGGAGGCGTTTGAGAGCCACACCCTTGCTCCTACTGATGTTGATCTTTTTCCCTTTGTCCTTGCAACTTCTTCTCATTATTTATGCCTGGGTCCCTCTTTGATTCGAACTCAGAAGGGATAGCCATTCTCTGATTGTTGGCAGCACTCAGCAAGTGGCACTTGTGCCCTTGGGGTCTTTGCTGCTAAGTGCCTAAGAGACACACAATACCTTCTGCCTTCTGTGATGGGCAGGGAGAGGGTCTCAGTGGTTTTCTGACTGAAATCCTTGTCACCCCTACAAGATTCTGCCCATTAACTGGCATTTGCGGCTCAGTTAATACCACATGAGTTTGTCACGGCTGACGTAGACGGTAGCCAGTCAGGAACAACTAAGATATTCAGAGAAAAAAAATGCAGGAACACCCAGAAAGTATTTCCCAGTAATATGCAACATTGTAATCCTGAGTTTCAAAACAAACAATTTAGGCAGCATTTAAAAAAAAATTGAATAATGCATCAATATTACTATTACCTCTACATTTTCAGCTGGGAGAACATGTAGGAAATTCTAACAAACTTTCACGACTTCACAGTGATTTGATTGAATCGAAGCTCTGTAGACTTTCCTCGTGCTCACTTACGTTTTCGTGTTTATACAGCCTCACTTTTAACGTGTATAATTTCTGTGTACTGTGGTTTGATTTGCTGCTTATGCTTACTAAATTGCTGACTTTCCAAATGAAATTTGAAGCTGTCAGAAACACATAGGAAACGTATAGGAAGTGACTTTGTAATATTCAAATACGATAAACTTAAAAGCCTTCATCTTTGCTCCCATCTGCAGCCCTGTAGCTACACCGCTCAAGCACACACTATTTCTGACTCTGTTACTGTGAACTACCTTCTGCTCTTCACTTCATTGTTACTGGCAGACCCTGCAATCACCTCAGGTCACAGCTCTGGAACTTTCTCCTTAATTGAATCTTATCTTCAAAGCTCTCCATTTCTCTCCATTTTTTTGAAAACCTGTTCCAAAAGCCATCTTTCTGACCAATCCTTTGGTCACCTATTCTCAACCTGACCTCTTAGTTACCGTTTTCTTTTCTGAAGAAGTATCTGAGCAGACACTGGTATAGCATTGCTAAGTCATCAGACAACGGGAGGTTTGGAGAAGTAATCCATCACAAGTAAACAGCCCCTGCATCTGTTGGTACTTTCATCCAACCCGTGGATGCAACATCATGAGACTTTGGCACTGAAAGCAGAATTGAGGCAGGGCACAGCACAGCAGATAGAAATGCCTGAACTGCGATATAGACTAAAAAGATATACTAGGTTACATAGGCGTAAGAGGAGAATTTTCAGCAATCAAATCATTAGAGTTTCAAAAGATGCAATAATTTTAGTTCTGATGAAGGGTCCCGACCCAAAATGTTGTTTATGTTCCTCTGATGCTGCCTGACCAGCTGCGTTCCTCTAGCTTCACGCTGTGTTGACAATAATTTTGCCTTCTTTCTGAGGAAAAAGAACTGAGATTTCGCTCTTGTTGTAGTCGTGACTTACATTCCATATTTTCCCACAAAAGCTTTGGGCAAATCGCAATGATTATTCTGTATGCATGAACTTAACACACGAGTTGTCAGTAATTTGACCATTTCAAGTTTATCCTCACAAATCAGCAAAGACAATGTTGTTCTGGTAATGTCCATGAGGGTTTCCTGATTGGCCACCTTTAACAATGACTGGAGATTAGCACAACCCTGATGGATACTTTCCTTTAAGACTTATGTACCTCTCCTGCCCAATCAAGGGACCGATTTTCCAGTATTAATGGTTAAGAGCTGCAAAAGTGTTCTAATGATACTATAGTCATTGCTTTTTAGTGATCTGAAGCATTTCTGGCAGAAACAAACCAATTCAGCACAGTGCAGGGATCAAATTTCATATATTCTTAATCTGTATGACTCCGTGTTACTCCATACAACGCAGGTATACAGTGGGCCAGAACATGGATACCATAGACTGTTCTGCGGAAGGGTTACCGGACCTGAAACATTAACTCTGATTTTCTCTCCACAGATGCTGCCACACCTGCTGAGCTTTAACAGCAACTTCTGTTTTTGTACCGTAGACTGACTAGCTTGCTGTAAGTGTTGGTGATCCTAACAAAAATAAATTCCAGAGTTAAATTTTCTAACTATACAATGGGACAGAAAACTGAATTAGCTGTTGACGCATATTAGGGCATCTTAGTGAATTGACTGCCTCTCATTTTCCATCCACGGATTAGACGACTGAAGAATTATGGATGTGACTTTTCCATATGTAGCTGGTGGATAAGGCTCCTGCCAGCATTGAAAGTCAAAGGAAACCAGATATCCTCTGTAAGTACTAGACTTGCAAAAGGAATCCCACAGTACAAAAGCTATCTATTCAGCTCATTGAGTCTGCACAAGCTCTTTCAAAATACATTCATTTCGTCCCACTCAGTTACTCTTCCTTCATAATAGTGCAATTGAAAACTCATTCAATTTTGGAAGTCGACTATTGACTCTGTATGCACTGCTCCACCATACATTGCAAATCTCAGCCATTGGTTGGATGAATAACTTTACCTTCATGATGTGTTTGCATCTTTTGCTGATCACCTTAAAACTTAGATTTTAGAATTTAGAGTCAGATTTTATTGTCATGTTTACTCAAGTACAGAAGTACAGGAATACAGTGAAAAGTGCACAATATTGCCATTCCTGGCACCATATTTAATACAAAAATACCTAGGTACAAAGTGGAAAAATGAAGAGACAAAATCAAAAGTTAAATGTTACTGTCCTTCTCAGTACTAAACACAGAAATGAAGAAATAAAGTTAAAAGTTCAAAATTACAGTCTTTCTTAAGTGCTTAGCCATGAGGATCTTGCACTCCCTACTCGATCTCCTTTGCTTTGGCCTGCTCTCCCCGTGTTGGCAGATGCTGGGAGACCTGGGCATGCCTGCTCTCGTCACTGCCGCAGATGCCAGGGGAACTCCCTCACTGCCACATTGGGCTCGCGCTTTTCACGTTGGTCTCACACTCTGACTGCCAAAGTCCTTACCTAGGGCCCCAGCTGCTGCCATGTACCAGACACTGACAAAGCCTCAATACCGACACCCCAACTGCCTCCACGACTGAGCTCCTTCTATTCCAGATGGTCCCAGCTCTCTCAATGGTTTCTCTCTCTCTCTCTCTCTCTGTCTCTCATATCAGGGACAGAGCTTACTCCAGATTCCTTACAAGGACAGCATGGTTACTTTTTAGAGGCTCTGATTAGTCCACATCGCAAGAGTTGTCTTTTGATTATAGACCTTTCTGTCATTGGAAACAGCTTCTTTTTTTATCTAATCCATCTAAACTCTTTGTAATTTAAAATATTTCTACAAATGTTTTCCTAGCATAGTTTACTCAAAAAAAGAAAACTTCCAGTTTCTCCTGACTATACGTGTAACTGGAATTCCTCAAACCTGGAACCACCCTCTTAATCCAATTCTGCATCCTCACATTCTAAATTCCTAAACTGAGTTGCCAAAATTAGACATACTAATCCTTCTGGGGTTTAACAAGTGCTTGATATTGATTGAGCGTTATTTCTTGGCTTTTGTATTTTTAACCTCCAGTTAGCAATCCCAGGATCTCAGATCCTTTATTAACTACTTTGTTGACCTGTGCTGTTACCCCCTGCATACCAGACATGCTATGAATATACAGTAAAGGGAGCACACAAACTCTGTTTTCTACCCCTTAGACAATTTTGAATACATGTTTCTACCGCCTTTTTTTAAATCTCATGAACAATGCTCATATGTGCTTACTTCTGAGATGCTTTTTGAAGATATATCTACACAACAATCACTGCATTACACTCATCCAACACTGAGAAGCAATCACATTAGTCTATGTCAGAACATAGAACCCCTACAGTGTGGAAACAGGCTATTTGGCCCAAAAAGTCCACACCGCCCCTCCCAGAGAATGCACAAACTCCACACAGACAGTTACCCAAGGCTGGAATTGAACCTGGGTCACTGGCATTGTAAGGCAGCAGTGCTAACCACTGAGCCACCATCATGCCACATCTTTATACTGGCTCCTTTTTTACTTATCTCAGTGATGATGCATTTTCCCTGAATATTGTTTCTAAAGAACTCCTTTATCGATGGTTAACTGATTAGCCAGCGATTACTAGGTTTACTATTTCCCCTTCTTTGAGCAATGTTGGTCATTGTTCAATTCTCGTGTCCTTTGCACAGTCCTGTTCACAGAGACATTTGGATGATTGTGACCAGCACCTCTGCAATTCTACCCTTCATTCCTTCCTTCCTTCAGCAACTAGCATCAATCACGGTAGGCTATTGCAGAAAATACGGAGGCATGGGATTGAGGGTGATTTAGCAGTTTGGATCAGAAATTGGCCAGCTGTAAGAAGACAGAGGGTGGTGGTTGATGGGAAACGTTCATCTTGGAGTTCAGTTACTAGTGGTGTACCGCAAGCATCTGTTTTGGGGCCACTGTTGTTTGTCATTTTTATAAATGACCTGGATGAGGGCGTAGAAGGATGGGTTAGTAAATTTGCGGATGACACTAAAGTTGGTGGGGTTGTGGATAGTGCGGAAGGATGTTGCAGGTTACAGAGGGACATAGATAAGCTGCAGAGCTGGGCTGAGAGGTGGCAAATGGAATTTAATGCGGTAAAGTGTGAGGTGATTCACTTTGGAAGGAGTAACAGGACTACAGAGTACAGGGCTAATGGTAAGATTCTTGGTAGTGTGGATGAGCAGAGAGATCTCGGTATCCATGTGCATAGATCCCTGAAAGTTGCCACCCAGGTTGATAGGGTTGTTAAGAAGGCATATGGTGTGTTAGGTTTTATTGATGGAGGGATTGAGTTTCGGAGCCATGAGGTCATGTTGCAGCTGTACAAAACTCTGGTGCGGCCGCACTTGGAGTATTGCGTACAGTTCTGGTTGCTGCATTATAGGAAGGATGTGGAAGCATTGGAAAGTGTGCAGAGGAGATTTACCAGGATGTTGCCTGGTATGGAGGGAAGGTCTTATGAGGTAAGGCTGAGGGACTTGATGCTGTTTTCGTTAGAGAAAAGAAGGTTAAGAGGTGACTTAATGGAGACATACAAGATGATCAGAGGATTAGATAGGGTGGACAGTGAGAGCCTTTTTCCTTGGATAGTGATGGCTAGCACGAGGGGACATAGCTTTAAATTGAGGGGTGATAGATATAGGACAAATGTCAGAGGTAGGTTCTTTACTCAGAGCGTAGTAAAAGTGTGGAATGCCCTGCCTGCAACAGTAGTAGACTGGCCAACTTTAAGGGCACTTAAATGGTCATTGGACAAACACATGGATGATAAGGGAATAGTGTAGGTTAGATGGGCTTCAGATTGGTTTCACAGGTCGGTGCAACATCGAGGGCCGAAGCGCCCGTACTGCGCTGTAATGTTCTATGTTCTATGTTCTTTATCTGGACTGGATAATTCAGCCACTTTAAGTACGGCCAGTCTTCCTATTACCTCATCCTTATTACTTTTAACTCAGACAATTCCAAAAGATTCTTACCCCTTCTCTTTCAAAACCACGTCTACTACCTCTTCAATTTTGGGATGGGTAAATTCTCCCATTTTCACTACTTTCTAGTCTTTATATCACTCAGTAATGTCTTTGTGCATCTGTTGTTCTTTCTCCCTCCCATTTTGATTGATAGCTTGCACAATTCAAGGAGTAACATAAAAACTCCTTTTTTATAAGGTAACCAAATAGTTTCTGACTTTGACACTTCAAGAAATTTCCTGTTTCTAACTGTAAATATTTCATTCAATCTGCAACCCTTTCTTTTTCCTTCCTTAAATTTTCTGATTTTTTTGGGACTATGAAGAACCCGATCCTACCCTTATTGAGGAATTTTAATGTTGTCACTAAATAGTATTTCCATATGGCTGATTACCATTAATTTCAATGAACACACCCAAATCTGCACTGTTTCTAACTGTGAAAGTCTTTGCTGGTCTTCGATGAATCTTGTTTCTGTGGTTTAATATTACATCCAAGTGCCACACTTGCCAAGTTAAATTGAGTGTACTCCCACCTGCCCTTGACAGTAATTAATTGCCCAAAAAGATATTGACCACTGCAGTGTTAAGGTGTAGCCCCTTCGTCTTGGTCTGGTCTTTTCTGCCTCCATCCTTACATTTGGGCCAGAAGGTCTAATTTCTTGCCCCACTCTCTCCAGAGGTGTGTTACAGTATTTCTGAACAAGTCAATTGAAAAAATAGCATTCCTACAACGAAATTGGTGCCTGAGTCCCAAGAATCCGAAACTCTCCCTCCTACACCATATTTCTGACTGCACATGGTCCTGCCAGTTCACCATGTTTCTATTCTAGCTAGTACAGAGCATTAGAAGTAACCCAAAGGCTTCTTTCATGAAGGTCCTGATTTTTAACCTTTGGCTCTGACTCCATAAACTGCCACTGCAGGGCCTCAACACTCCTCCTTCCTCTGTCGCAATTTTGCCATGTCACCATGCAAAATGTGCTACAGCAGTGAAACTTTCTCAGTCAAGGACAATTGGGCCTTTTTTTTTAACAGTAATTTCATTTTTTTTAAAGAAGAGGAAACCACAAATGAGTTCTTTGAAGGAATCCTTGCAGCTTTACTTAACAAGCAGGTACACAGTGTTCAAATTCTGTGAAGAGTTGAGTTTTATTTTCTTTAACACAGATTGTGTTTGTAATGTGGACTGGAGTAAATTAAAAGTTCAAACATCTGACTCAAATGAACTTAGACAGCTCTGTGTCTTTCTGTCTTTAATAATCACTCTGCTGGCAGAGTGCACCGGGCTATGGATGCCAAAAGACTTCATGCTGGCAGAATGGCGCCATTCCTAGAAACAAAGACAGCAAACAATTCAACAAAGAAAGGTTCAGTTCTTACTAATGAATTTCACATTATAAGTTTCAGGCTGAATATAGAGTGATAGGCAGGATACACATTCTAAGGTGCATAGCACCTCTTTCAATTTCTTTTGCAGAATTTCTATGAAAGGAGACATTCCAATGTGCAAATTCATGAAGGCTACAGTATCCTGTGTCAAACATGATGCTTAAGTAGGTCTGTACCTCGTTTGACTTACTCATCATGAATTAGTTGCATAAATTAAAACTAAACGACTGTTTCCTTAAAGAGAGTGAATCACAAATAATAACAATTTAGAAAAGCAACAGTTTTACAGCTGTAAATTTACATTTAGAATTTATAAATTCTCTCTTCAACAAAGCTGTACACAAAACCTTGTGACGTTAATGTCTGGCATACCATTTCTTGTACTTTTGTTTAAAACTGGTTAAATTGCAATTGTACGGAAATCTGAGAAGTGAAAATAATATGAATTTATGCATAAGCATAATAAAATATACAATGAAATTCACTTTTGCAGCACTAACAACAGGATTCATGCCCTCCCACACAGTAACAGTCAAACTCTGACCAGTGAGATGAGGTCAGAGCTTATGAGGAATCTCATGTGTCTGGGCCTTGACCACCAATTGAAAGATCAGCAATTGACTAGTTCTGTAAGTCCCTTCATTGGACATTGTCATGATGATACAAAATATAGACTACTGAGCTTTGGATTCCATTGGCTGACTTAATACCTGGGCCTCTCATGGACTGAAATTGGTTTAAAACGGGATCACAATACTCATGTAAAAATGGCCACTGAGGTCAGCCAAGTTTTATGAAACCAACGTGAATTAAACAAAAAACAATCTGAGCTGAAATGAACATTTTCTCCAAGCCAGTCATCTCTCCAACCTCCTGAGAGGGTTAGAAAGGTCTTCATTTCCTATTTGATTTACACTATCATCAGACTCTTCATAAGTCATTACCTACAATTATCAATCCTGGGCAAATTACCACTTAGTTGATAGATTGTATGGCTGATCCACTATTGTATTTGCAAAGAAGAGAAGATGGATTTTAGGCTGCAGAACTGAACACAGGCTGGGAAAGGTATATTCACAGTGATTGGAAAGAAGCAGTGGGAAACCAGTAACTAAAACGTAACGACAATGTCCACAATTGCTGATGGCCCACGTGTCTTTGTGTCTGTGTGTGTGAGAGAGAGTGTGTGTGTGCATGTGCATATATGTGTGTCTGTGTGTGTCTATGTGTGTGTATGTCTGTGTGTCTGTGTGGGTGTGTGTGTCGGTGTGTGTGGATGTGTGTGTTGCATGCAGACTGTATGTTTGATGTTTGGCATTTAATGTTTTTCTAGATATTAGCAGGTAATAAACACTTTTCTTTAAACTTAGAACAACTTTGTGATTCACTCTTTATAGCTAGAGTAAAATTAATTGACACCATTTTAGTTAAAGACAAGTGGGCCTTGTGCTAAAAAGAACATAAAACTTTGTTGTAACTGATGAAGAAGGCAAAAAATGAGGGATGTTCATCCCTTCTCATCTAGTCAATTGTCTATTAATTGCCGTCTTAAGGACCTCACATGGTGATGGGGCTTTCCTGCCAGGGAGGGGGCAGAAAGATGGCATGATCTTTGCCTGTCACCCTCCTACCTAATTGAACGTCCATATTACCAAATGCGCCATGGTCACGGACGTAAGGTTCTGTTCCTTCTTTCTGTACAATAGTATTAAACAAGACAGAGATAGGTGACACCTCTCCATTGACTTCAATATAAACAAAAATTGGGAAAACTGTAAAACAGGCTGGCAACTCACTATTATCTATTTTACACTATCTCACAATGACATAGGAAGGTAGGAGTCAGATTCCACGATTCATTGTACAAAGAGATGTGCTATACTTGAATATACCGGGGTCTTATAATCTGAAGGAGATTAACCAGAATTGTACAAAAGGGCATAAACTAATATGGAAGGTGAAATGGGAAACTGTATAACATAGAATGGACAATTTGGGAGTTGAGGTAAACTGCACACCTTAGAGGAACAAGGAGATTGAATGATTAACGGAGGTTAAGCAAGACAATATGAAAAAAAATGTTAAATCCTGATGGGAAAGGCAGAAAAATAGATGGCGATGTGACTAAGCGTAATTAAAAATAAAGTTTTAGCATTTGACTATGAAGTATATTCTAAAACTCCAACCCCTTTTCTTCATAGGTATACAGAATACTGGCTATTAACCAGAGGGAAAACCACTTGCATTGTTAGGAATACTTAATATTATGATACATATATCTTAAGAATATAGCTTTTAAGCTGACGATTGAATTTTTATATATAAGATGAGTGGAAATAAAAAATGGTTTTGAGAAACATGTAAACACACTCTAGATAATTACAATTCAGAAGATAACAATGTTTATTTGAAGGCATCAGGGTAAGAGGGGCAAAAACAGTGAACAATAGATACTAAGGTGTGGAGCTAGATGAACACAGCAGGCCAAGCAGCATCATAGGGGCAGGAAAGCTTGACGTTTCGGGCCTAGACCCTTCAATAGATACTTCTCAGGTTAATAAAAGAGCCGATGAGACTAGTAAGATTGTCATTGTCCTCATTACAGATATAAATTCATTATTTGCGCCTAAGAATCAAGGGAATGTTTTGAAGGTAAAGTTAGTTATTATAAAGTTATATCTGGGATATCCCAGGCGCACTACAGTGATGTGAGGTCAGATTTCAAGGAGATTTATCGTTTTGTTTTGGATTTCTTTTCTTTTTTTAACAGGAACAATCAGCTTGGGAGCAGCTTTGAGACAGAGAGAGAGAGAAGTTGGTAGGAACTGTAAACAGCTGTGGACCAGGATTTGAGGGTAAACAGAAAAGAAGTTTTTATTCTTGATTTGAAGTCACAAAGCAAAAATGCAGTGAACTTCATGCTTGAGTTATTGGGGACTTCATATTGATGAGGTATTGAATGAGAATAGGAGTGCTTGCCCATCCGGATGCTGATGGGAAGACCTCATGAAATCTTATCAGGAGAACAGAGAAACAGAGAACTGTGAAAAATGCAAGAGAAATTGTGTGAGCTTTGGCACACCTCTGTTTATTCCCAGGAGAAATGAATTATTTCTCAAGAACCTGGAAAATATTGGGAAACCCATGGGTGGAAACAAAAGTAGAATTGGAAGAGGTGAATTGAGATAAGGTCTGATTTTTTGCTACAATGGAAAGTCTCTCCACCCTGGTGAAAAAAATAGAGAAGGTCAAAAATTGCAAATGGGGAACTTCCTGTTTTTGGAGGGACAAGAATGACATTGGGTTGCATTTCATAAATGTACAGTTCATGGATGAAGTTGGCCATCTTAATCGTTAGCTGTCACTTCTGTGGAGGCAATGGCCGAGTGGTATTATTGTTCGACTATTAACCCAGAAACTCAGGTTATGTTCTGGGGACTTCAGTTCAAATCCCACCATTGTAGTCAGTGGAATTTGAATTCAATAAAACAAATCTGGAATTAAGAATCTACTGATGACCATGAAACCATTCACAGAAAAACCAATCTGGTTCACTAATATCTTTCAGGGAAGGAAATCTGCCATCCTCACCTGGTCCGGCCCACATGTGACTCCAGACCCACAGCAATGTGGTTGACTCTCAATTGCCCTTTGAAATGGCCTAGCAAGGCAGTCAGTTGTATAAATTGCTTCAAAATCTCTTAAATTTGAATTTTTTTTAGCCCAGGAGAGTGAATACTAAAGTGTGAAAAGTACATCTACTTAGGACTTTGTGCATTTATTTGTTTGGAAGGCAGCATATCCTTTTTGATACTGGGAAGCATTTTAGAGAGGGAAAATGCTACTTTGTGAGAGGTAAAATCCCTTTGGAATTGTTCAATGTAGACATGAATGTGTGTAAAAAGTGCATTAAATCATTACCTTCAAGTTCTTTGGAATTGACAAGACATGCCAACTTTCAAAACTATCAAGCAGATCTGTTAAATGCAATTAATGTCAAATGAACATGTAAAGTTCAAAGCATTTTAAACTCCTGGCCTTTAAGGCTTTGAAAAAAAAGGAGTATTTTAAAAAAAAGTCATTGTTTGCTATTTCACTCTGTCTGTTGATATAAGTGTTTCAGTTACTGGATTACTGTTGCACGACTGATTTCATAATCATTCATTATCACAGCAGGATAACTGCCATTTCAGTGATTGACAGGTGCAAATGGTCAAACTGTTTTTGCAGTGGAGACTATGAATTCCAATGCTTAATTTTAGAATGGATTGTGGGCTTGCGTAAAATGCTTGCTGTCATAAAGCATTACTTATTTTAAAGGTAGCAAGGTGGGTTTTATGTTAACTGAGACTGATTGTTTTACATATAATGCAGTCTGCAGTAGATACTTAGATTTTTAATTTATCTGATATTGAAATGTGTTCTGAAATCTGACCATGGGGAATATTAACGCAGTTGGCATTGTTGGTGCAAAGGAAAAGCATGGTAGAAGACATACATTTGCACATGTGGGCAAAGCTGGGGCTCTTAAGGGTCACAAATACTGGGTTGAGGGGTAAACCATGAAATAGATGATATTCAGGCGCGTAGGAGTTGCACGTTCTGTGTTGTGGTTGACATATAATTGACCTCTGAAATGGCCCTAGCAGACCACTCAATTTGAGGGTAATTTGTAACAGCATTAAGTGTTGACATCGCCAGTAATACCCACAGCTACGAAACAATACTGAGGCACAGGTTGACATGTGATTTCAGTAATGTTCTTCAGGGAGTGAAACCTACCATCCTTACCAGGTCTGTGCTATGTGTGATTCCAGACCTATAGCAATGTGAATGGCTTTTAACTTAGGGATGGACGATAACTGCTGACCAATCAGTGACGCTCACATCCCATGGAGAAATTTTTAAAAAGTACAAGGCCTGAAGAGACATGGGATGACATGGATGGGGCACGAAAAGGTGTAGAGGATGATGGGTGAGAGCTAGAGGGACTTTTCTTAGACATGCTTATGTAAAGTGTTCATGCACTGAAGCAGACCTACCACCCCAGCTCACCTCCAGGTCCAACAGCGTCTGCTCTTGTTCCAGGGTTAACAGGTTCTGACTCCCAGGGATTCCTACTACTACTCACCTACACTGATGCCTGGGTGACCATTTCTATAAGTGTAGCTTATGAAGCTGGGAATTCTTTCAATTTCGGTCATGGATGAAAATGCTTTGGGAAATGTGAATGATTTTCTCGGTCATTTCTGAAGACAATTAATGATCAGCCATATTTCAGCTGGTCTGGAAGACAGCCTGGGTAAGGATCACCTTCCCCGAAGGGCACGCATAAACCTGGTTGGGTTTAATGATGATCCAATAACTACATCATCACTATTTTTACTTCAGAATTATTTAATTGACCAAATTTAGATGCTCCAAATGCCATGTTGGGATCTGGGTTCATATCTCCAGATCATTGGTCCAGGCCTCTAGACCAATGCAAAAAAGCAAAAATACCATGGAAGTTGGAAATCTGAAATCAAGACAGAATAAAAACAGAAAGTACTGAAATGTTCTGCTGGTCTAGTGGCACCTGTGGAGAGAGCAACTGAGCTAACCTTTCCAATGAAAAGACATCAACCTGAAAAATTAACCTTATTTTCCTCTGGACTAGTCTATGCCAAAACCAATTTGCTACTATTCCTCATATTGTTTCCATTACTTCCAAATACCTCTCCCTGTACTCCAGAGCTGGCTTGTGGTTAAGGACTGCTGGTGTGTTAAAAGCTATCCACCTGCTCCAATGCTGCAAAGTACTGATGGAGATCAAGACTTGAGACAGTGTACAAGAAATTCAATACAATTATCAAGCACTATCCAATGCAGTAATTAAAGAACAACTTCCTTTCTGAAGGTCCCCTTTCCTTTCAGTTTTTCTGTAGCTTCATTGTTATCCCTGCTGCAGGATCCAGACATCTTTTTCCGCTGGTTGGATATTTACCATAACCCTAACCCAATCCCTTCATTTCATGATCAAATACAATGTCTAGAAATTGTAGTGAATTCTCAGTTACTTGTCCTCTTACTAGATCAAAGATCACATAATAGCTCTGGATAGATATAACCTTTTAGCAGGGCTGACGGGCATCGAAGAAGTTCCTAAAGTGATGCAATCCTACAGATTGGGACCCTCTGCAGTTTGCACAATTAAACTTTCAGTATTGTGGGCAATGGAATTTTGGACACATACACATGCAATATTATCACAACACCCTCATCTGCTGTGTATGTGCTCTTCACTGGAAATAATTCAGGAAATTAGGACCATTGAAAACAAAGCTAAGATCAGACAGGATCGAATAACATTTTTGTTACTGGAATGGATCTGTCCATGGTGCAAAAATGTCCTTTCTATTAGGAACGTAGTAAATTGGCCATCGATGTGTTACAACAACAAATGTATTTTCAAATTAGAGCAGCCTTACCTGAAAAAGAATTGTGAACCTCAGAGAGAGGGCAATACCAGGTTTGGCAGAATTCGTATGCCTGGATTTTGATGCAAAGAAAGATTTTAAATTGATTTTTATCTCTCACTAGCAATCACAGCCGACTAAAACAATAGCCCAGCACTAATAATGTCACATATTTACATCTGCTGAAGGAGCAGATTGTTGCATTCGGAGAAATCGCTGATATTAATGTTGGTTTGTTGATTTACTCAAAAAAGTCATGGCAGCAGGTGCTAAATTGTAATGAGGACACAAATAAAATAAATAATCATAATTCAGAACAGATGCTCAATTATTAAAATAAATATAAAATAATAAAACTATTGCACAATTAAGAACATTTCAGTTTACACATAATTACATGTAATTACAATACGTTGCATAATGCAGTTCTCTTTCATTTATAAAGTAGAAATGAATGCCCAATGCTGTCAACATTTTGAGTTTAAGTCAATATGTCATATGTTGTTAGATTGAATTTATTAATTCACAACCATTTATATGCTATTTATGAGTTTTATAAATTATGAAATTGGGCTCTCTAATAGGCAATTTGTTCTGCATTTTATTTGTGAAAAGGTTTCTTTTCAACTTAATCTATCATGTATTTACTTTTGCTTGGTTGTAACAAAGAAACTCCCAATAGAAATAGTGTGTGTGGGATTCAAGCATTTCCAAGTGACATCCAGAAAGAGGTTTACTTATTTTACAGAAAGGGAGCACACATTCGATTGTTTCATTACACTTCTTGACAGTTTAGGTTGTTGTGGAATAGCTGACACTATTAATCAATGTATTCAACACAGATGATCTCAATAAGTCATGATCCACCTGCCAAATGTTTGAATGCCTTTGTCTTTCTAAAAGTGTATTACATGCATGAGTCTGATTGGAAAACAGTGAAGTACAGTTTGGGTTTCCGACAAACAGTGCCATAATCACTTTTAGTGATTGGAGCCAGAAGTTCAACTTCTTCATATACCAATTATATTGTTTTGTGAGATAATTCCAAATCCACCATCTAATCTGTACTCCTCAAAATGGTGACAATAGATTAAAATGTGGATGGTGAAGAAGGCACCAGAGTAGAAAACAATAGTGTTAGCCAACTCAGGGTAAGTGGAAACATTGGAACCACAGTACTACTTTCAGAGACGTGAGGTAGTCAGGAGGTAAAACTGTAGGAAACATGTAAATAAAGTGATGGCCACAAAAATCAGCATACAACAACATGGATTTAAATAGCAATGCAGTAAATTATTCTAAGTCACTCCACAGGAACCTTATCGGACAAAGTTTGACACCAAGCTACAAAAGGAGATTTTAGGTCAGTTGAGTGAACGTGTTATCTATGATCTAAGATGTCTTTTAAAAGACAAGAGGGAGGCAGTGAGGGCTACATAAACCCATTAAGCATATACTGAGTATCCCTGATTGACAGCATCTAAAATTACAGACTGATTTTTACCAATGCATTTCAAAGCTTATAATATTGTTTCTCTTTAGAACCAGCTTCAGCAAGGTACAAGTTAATAGCTACATGGGACTCCTTTTATAATTAGAATGAATTTTGAAAAGATTGCAAATGTGCTGCTAGAATACCCAAGAATGAGTTAAAATTGACTTCACATTAGGCCCAATTGTTCCAATAGCTGGAGAGACACTAAAATGGTGTGAGACTGCCTCCTGGTGTTGGCCTCACACTGCCCAACAGAATTCATTGTCAGTACTTTGTCACTGCTTTTAATTTCAGTGATACAAAAATACTAGTTAGTGGTGATGTTACACAGAGTAGAGGGTTTACACAACTGTATTTGTGGCATGTGTTTCTAAAAGATTCCATTCTATATAGTTATGACAGAATCATTAAGAAATGAATAATTTCTTCTGAGCCTCTGAAATGTCCACCTACTTCCTCAACCCAGGATTCCCGAGCACCGTTGTTTGACAGGGCCCTCTGCCAGGTCCACCCAATCTGCCGCATTTCCACCCTCACCCCCTGTCTTCCCTCCCACAACAGCGGTAGGGTTCTCCTTGTCCTTGACCTACCATCCCACCAACATCCACATCCAGAGATCATTAGCTACTATTTCAGCCACCTCCAGCAACATGCCACCGCCAGACACATATCCCCTCCCCTCCCTTGTCAGCCTTCTGCAGGGACCAATCCTCCGAGACACCCTGGTCCACTCTTCCTTCACTAAATCAGAGCCTCACAGCACCTTTCCCCGTAGCTGCAGAAGGTGCAACACCAGTCCGTTTATCTCTCCCTCCTCAGAATCCAACGGCCCAAACATACCTTCCAGGTGAAGGAGCACTTTACTTGCACTTCACACAATCTAGTCTACCGCATTCGCTGCTCACAATGTGGTCTCCTCTACACTGGGAAAATAAAGTATAGACTGGGTCATCACTTCACAAAACATTTAATATTCTGTCCACAAAAAATACTCTGAGCTTCCAATTGCCCAACCCTGTAACGCACCACCCTGTTCCCTGGCTAACATCTCTGTATCAGGCTTGCTGCGGTGCTCCAGGAAAGCTCAGCACAAGCAGGAAGAACAGTATCTTATTATCCACTCCTTTGACTGTCCAATTTTTCTTCTCTCTCTTTGGCCTCTATCCCCATCTACCATTTACTCCTTACAGCCACCCAATCTTCTGCATTAAAAACTGACATTTTCCTAGCTGCCATCAGCTCTGAGGAAGGGTCACTTGACCCAAAATGTTAACTCTGATTTGCCTCCACAGGTGCTGCCAGACATGCTGAGGTTTTCCAACAACTTCTGTTTTGGTTCTCTCTATTTATGCTGCACAAAGCTGAGAGTATTTCTGTGTTTGCTTATCTTCCTTCTCTGGTGGGCAAGTGCCTTGGTCTGTTCAGATTGAAATCCCATCACCAAAAGCAGAACTTAAATCTTCCCACTCTATGGCTGGGTGAGTTACTGGAAAAACATCTTTTTTAGTGGGCTCTCACACAGTGCATACTCATTAAATAAAAAAGATTTATACAAATAATAGATATCTGGAGTAAGTTAAAAGCTCTAACACACCCTGAGGGTTCCATTGTATCCAAAGTAAATAAGTTTCAATGTCATGGTGTATGACAAGCCTCAAATGCCCAGTTAGGTTACAGTATACAAGACGGTCCCAGATTATCTGTTACTTTACATGTTATAATAATACCATCAATTTCAAACATTTTCTTCTCATCTGCTGAAGAAACAGACCTGTTTCCAATTTAAAGTTGTGCAGGACCTAAATGACCCCAAGAACATTGTACAAATAATCCACTGGATCAGTGTGTGGTCATTGCACCTGCAGTGGAGTCTTGTCCAAAGAGTGACATCAGCAAAACGTGATTGAGAACAATCAAGGGATTCAGAAAGACAACTTTATTGCATTAACAAATTGACACAGATGCTGTTCCCCAGTGTTTAGCCATCACACAGGAATCTCTTCCTGAAGTTGAAATAACAAAAGATACAAGTGAAAGTAAAATATTGGTCACAGTCTGTAACATTCTGCATGAAATGAAATTTCTGGCTTAGCTTTGCTGTTGAATTAAATTAATTATTTATTTTGCCATTGTACAAATATAATAACATTTTTAAAAAATCTCAATGTCAAACTGTCACCCCATAATTTTGTATTAAGTCCTATTTCTTTAAATCTGGCACACATGGTCTGAATGAAATAGGGTTTGTTTTTCAAACATAATTTCACATGTGAGGTGATAAAACCAGATTCTGAATCAATGAATTCACCTTCGATAGTCCTACACTATTACATCAACGGAAATTTGAAAGTAAAATTGTTGTTTATTCACTGTTGAGACAGGTATTTTGAACATAGGTTTGCCAATTCCATGTCAACCCCTGATCCATGGCACATTGGACACCTTAGAGATGGCGTTTAAAAAGCCAATATATCTCCATTTAATACTGGCTACTAATTAAAATGTCCTGGTCTAGATTTTTCATGGGATTATTTTGTACGTCCTGTGGGCAAAGAAATATCAGACATCAGCTTTGCAAAATGCAAAAGCATGTCCACAATCACTGCTTGAAGTTGTGCACCTATAAGGTGTAGACTAAAAATAAAAATGCACTAGAAGTGTCAGTCATTCAATGCTGAGGAACCTCATTAATGGATTAATGTAGTGATTGGTCTTTTTCTGGTGCTAACTACAGTTACAAGGTGAATCAGCTTTAGATATTCGATTCAAACAATAAGTTTGGATTAGGGTTATTCTGCCACAGACTTGATCAATGCAACAACCTACACATCTATCTGTTAGCAATTTTTTATGATTGGACGATGAGAGCAGAATGGTTATGGTTAGATTTTATTGCATTGATTGCACATGGTCCCATCTGCAGGTATTCGAACCTAAGTTCCAAACATGGATTTTTGGCATGTACTTGGGAAGTCACTATTTCTTTGTTTTTTTTAATGCCTATGGAAATTAGGCTGAAAGCAAGGAATTTTCACTTATTATTATAATTTAATATTGTGCTTAACTCACTGGATTCACTGGATTCTTTAATTTCTCTACATTGCCTACGTCCACAACCTAAATAGTGTCAGAAAACACCCATTGACACAATGTGTGTTTAAATATCAAAATTCACTGACAACTAATAACCAAGGTAAAATCTTCTGTTGCTCTGAAAACCACAGGAAAATCCAAATTGTGGCATCTCATAGACAACAGTTTCTATCCCTCTGTTTCTTCACATCAGCATATCAGTTAAAAATAACCTTGTGCTCTATGAGCATTACTAATTAAGAATGTGTGTATATTAAAGAACAGGAATAGATAAAGTATCTGTAGATGCAGAGGAGTGGGTAACATGAATGTTGAAAGGGAGGAGGTAATAGAAAGCTTGCAATGATAATGGTGGATAAGTTACTTGATCTAGATGGCTAGGACCCCAAGTTGTTAATGGAAGTAGATATGGAGACTCTAGAAAGGTCTGTCTTAATTTTTCAACGATATGGGTATGGGATATGTCCCCAAAGATTGGAGATTGGCAAATGTGAAGCATCATTCAAGAAAGGGTACGAGGAGAGTTCCAGCAACTGTAGACCAGTTGGTCTAACATCAGTTGTTGATCAGGTTTTAGAGCAATTAATCAAAGACAACTCAGTGAGGTTTGAGTTAGTTAGCCAATATGGATTTGTTTAACCAATCTAATTACAATTTTGATGAAGCAACAGAAAACATTGCTGAAGAGAGGATAGTAGACACTATCTACATGGAGTTTAAGAACACGTTTCACACAAAGCACCACATAACAGGCTGATTGACAAAACTGAAATTTATGGAATAGGAATTTCATTGTGCAATTGGATAAAAATGTGATTTAAGGACAGAAAGCAGTCCGTTGGGGTAGATGCTTGTTATTTTGGACTGGAGGAAGGTAGACAGTGCTTCTCCCCGAAGGTCAATGTTAACACTTTTTTTGTGAAATTTCAATGACTTGAATCTTTGAATACTGAGTAAAATTTCAAAATTTGCCAATTTCCCCAAATTTAGAGGAGTAACAAACAATGAGGCATTACATCAAATGTCTATAAAAGCTGGGAAGGTATGTTGAAGTTTCTAGCTGGGATTCATCAAGAATAATCGGTTCAGTTCTGGCCACTTAGTTGACATGTGATGATCCTTGCAGAGCAGATTTACCAGAATATTTCCAGGGATGACAGGTTTTAGTTACATGCTGAGTTAGAACGGCTGAAGTTGTTCGCTTTGGAGCAAAAGAGATTGACGTTTGATGGAAGAATATGACAGGCTTGAAGAAGGTAGACAGAGAAGCTTTTTCTATTAGCTGATGGTACAAGATGATACAGATTTAAGATTTTGGGTAAGAGATGTCTGGAAGCTGTCAGGAGGACTTTTTAACGAAGCATTTGGTAATGACCTGAAACTCACTGCCTGTGTGAACAGTAACTGAAAAACAAACTATCATTTTAAATGGAAATTGGATGGTCACTTGTAGTGGAATGGGACTGACCAGATTGTTCTGTGGTGAACCAGCATGATTCATTGGGCCAAATGACTACATGACTCTTCAGATGTGAAATTGGGTCTTACCGTGCTAATAAACCTGCATTTTGAGTTAGATTTTGTTTTTTTCTGTGGACCACTTTAACAATGTAAATGTGACTGGAGTTGGAATTAAAAATTGCACTTAGAAAGTATTCTGTGCTGCAGTGCAGACTTGCAAGTTCAGCAATGAAAGAACAATAAAAGTTATCTTGAATTTAAACATTGCTAAAAAGAGCCAAGGAGTTAAAGCTTTCTGAAGCTGGCATGACTAGTTCTAGAACACAAGGAACAAACGTGAAAAACAGACTTGAACTTAGAAACGCACACAGTTAAGTTTGAATGCCATCATGCACTCCCAAACAGATAGTGCTGTCATGCGATCCCCCTTTTGTCTTGCTAACATCTTGGTTACCATGAGAAGTAGATCTTTGATGGAATGACCACAAACTTCCTATTCCTTGCATATCTGATACATGGATAACACTTTCACAATATTCGAATCCACAGCAGCATTAGGAATTTCTTTATACAACTTGCTAAAAGCTCCATCCTGTGCTCAAATGTACCATTGAAATTGAGCAATGAAATGAGCTCCACTTCCTCAATGGATTAGTTAAGCAATCTGCCAGTGGGTTCTCTACTACTGTCTACCAAACGCATTTCTTTGCTAGTCAGTATATGTATTGAAGTTCCTACTGTTCCACATACTACAAGGTTCATCATATTGGGAACGTTGTTAATAGGGTGCTAGCCATCTGCTCACAGTCTAGGCTCAGAAGAGGTGTATCAAACCTATCCTGTGTGATAATATCAACCCTGATCAAATAATCAGTCCTTAAGAAAAGGGTCTAGGAATGTGAAGATGTCTCAAAATGTTGAATAACAAATAAAACTAGCTGATGCCAATTTACAGAGAACCCATGAGTAACTTTCTCCACTAACAGGATGCTGCCTCCAAGCCAAAGGGATATTACCACACAAATGAACAATGTGATATACATTTCAGTGCTGATGTTATGCCAAGTATGTACGCCAGACATCCAATGATTGTAGGACATCAATATCAAACAACACATCCTATACAGAGACCAGTGAGAACTGGTCGTGTCTCTTGGTGTTTCGTTGGTGTCCATGTATCCTTATTGTCTGTTTTCTTCCAGTTTGGTCTATGTAATGTTTCTCACAGTCTTTGCATGGTATTTTGTATATATTTTAGTTTTATTGGCTGTGCGTATGGAACCCTTTACGTTCGTCAGTAGCTGTCACAGGGTAGTTGTTGGTTTGTGGGCTACCCTGATACCTAGGGGTCTGAGTAGCCTTGTGGTAATCTCTGATATGTCTCTGATGTACGGTAGGATGATTAGTGTGTCTGGCTTTGTTGTGTCTTCTTGTTATGGGCTGTCATGGAGGTAACAGTAGATTGTCCTTTTTGAGTATCCATTCCTTTTAAAAACTCCATATAAGTGCTCCTGTTCTACTTTGCACAGTTCCAGATTGCAGCAGTGTGTTGTAGCCCGTTTGAGTAATATCCTGATGCAGCTCCATTTATGGGTGTTGGGGTGGTTGCTGGAATAATTAAGTATCAAAAAGACTACTCAGACTCCTGGGTACCAGAATAGCCCACAAACCAACAACCACACTGCGACAGTTACTGACAAACATAAAGTATCCCATACCCACAACCAATAAAATTAATGTAATATACAAAATACCATACAAGGACTGTGAGAAACATTACATAGGCCAAACTGGAAGAAAACTGACAATAAGGATACACGGACACCAACTAGCCACAAAGAGACACAACCAATTCTCACTGTTCTCAATACACACGGACAAAGAAGGACACAAATTCGACTGGGACAACATACCCATGATAGCACAAGACAAACAGAGTCATGCCAGGGAATTCCTGGACGCCTGGCATTCCAACCGGAACTCCATCAACAAACATGTTGAGCTGGACCTGATATACAAACCACTGAAAAACAGAACCAGAAGTAATACCAACCAACCCAGCAAACCGAGGCATATAAATAACAAGCAGGACAGAACACCCACGCTTCACCAGAGGTGCACTGATGATGTTACCTAACAAGGTGACAAAACGTTTGCAATCAAACCCACCGGCTTGGCGAGCATTTCCAGAACCTCACTTTGTGCCAAATATATTCATTGATTTATTTGATATGGTGAAATGTTTGCTTGCATTTCCTTGGCAGATTTTCTTGTAACAGAACTTTTGGTATATCTGCTTCCATTCTCTCTGAGTAATATTTTGGTATCCATCATTGCTGCTACTTTCTCTTAGGCACTCCATTTTGCTTGGTTAGATAATGCTGATAAGCTGAACAAAGTCACTTTCCTTCTGTTCACCTTTACAGCTTTATCCTAACTTTGGAATCCAAAGAGCTTTATAACTGCTGCAAAGAAACTTCTGTGCTGTGCAAACTTTAAATCTGTTATCTGTTTGTTTGCCTTAAGTGGCTGCTGTTTGCAGAATAAGACATAAAGTGCTTGGTAGCCCATGAACCTTCATTCTCAACACAACTTAGCTCAAAGCCAGGTTTCCAGCATTCCCAATCGCAATGTTTCAAGCAGACAGTCTGTCACAGAGAGCCAAATTAGCAGAGCAGATGCTGAAAAAATAGGGACATATTAACAGATCACAGATTTTCCATTGCCTAATACAAATGCTGGAAATCTGCTCCTTCAAATATGGCTTAACTCACCATTTGAACTTTTGCATGCACATGATGATGGTCCAGCAATAACATTGTTAGAGACAGAATTGCTGTTGGACTCTGATTCATCTGTGGTGACTTTCATCTTGCTGTTATAAATCCAAGTCTCTGAGTTATTCACAAGCATTACTTCTGTCACAGTCACAGTCTTGTGAAAATCTCATAACCTTGTCATTCCCATTTCTCTGTTTTTACTTTTATCACTAGGCTGTAGTCCATGTAGGGAAAAGAATGTCCCTCTTTCAGTAGATAGTATTCCTCCACTAAAATCAGTTCTTTCATTACAGGACTCTTAAGTCCATTAGTAAGGCAATTAATTTTAGCCAAGTAAAAGTCGTTAACGACTTTTTGAAAGTCCAGATCCAGTATTTCTCTCATCTAGCATATCAGTCACCTCATGTAACAAATGTCCCTTCCTTTGTTAGTGTCAACGATCAGCTACAGATATCATTCTCTCTGATTTTAACTAGAGAAATAATAAAGAAACATCTCTGGCTGTTCGAGGGCGGAAATTAACATGAAAATGTCTTTATCAAGTTCATTGGGTTTTTTGGCTTTCACCCCAGCTGACTCCAGATGTAAACTTAATTGAGATTATCAGGAAAAAATCTGCTGGTAAGAGTGATGGTAGTTTAATAAATGTTTGGAGTAGCTGATCATTGACACTAACAAAGGAAGGGGCATTTGTTACATGAGGTGACAGATATGCTAGATGAGAGAAACACTGGATCTGGACTTTCAAAAAGTCGTTAACAAGATACTACATGGAAAATTAATGGAGAAGGGTAAAGATTATGGAATTAGGAGGATTGAAAATTTTGGGTATTCATCCTAAAAACACATTGATCCTATATAGAACTTACGGTGCAGATTCACTTGGGTGATATCCAGCAGAGGAAATAAAATTATGAAGAAAGATGTGCAGGTTTGAGGCAATTGCCATTTGAAAAGATTTCACAGTGATTTCATAGCAGCATGGAAAATTCTGAAAGAATGGCACAGCAAAATTATAAACAAACCAATAGCAGAGGGATCCAGATTGAAGGATTCGAGATATAAGATTAATTGTAGGGTATTTTGAATGGGTATTTGGAGAAACATCTGTACACAGTGGATTGTGATGTTGTAAATTGTGGCTAAAACACTTAGAAAATTCCCTGCTCTTAGGAACGTAGACACAGAAGTAGACCATTCAGCCCCTCAAGATTTCTCTGCCATTCAGCAATATCGTAGCTGATTTTCCATGCAGAAGCACAACAATATCCTTCACATTTATCTGAGAGTGAATTCCAAACTGATGTCTTATCCAAGTAAATCACCTCTAAAAATGCAACACTCTTTCTGTATCTTCGAGTTCAGAAGAAGAGCCATATTTGTCTTGGACTGTTAACTCTGTTTCTCTGTCACAATCACTGCCAAACCTGCTCACTTTCTGCACCATTTTCTGCTCCTACTTCAGTATTATACTGTTTTGGTATTTATTTCTTATAGTACATTTTACATTATATGGACTAATAAAGCTTGGGCAAATTACATCAGTTGGATAAACAAATAGATGAAAATTATTTTAGCGGCATAGACAGGTTTGGGTATGGCGTAAGTATTGAATCATAAAGCTGTGGGTTACTATCATTCTTATTTGCAATTAATTTATTTTGAATGGATAAAACATTGGTCCACTCAATTTCTCCTTATGTCTCTGTCTCCCCATTGTTACTCACATTAATATACAATGCACTTTTTCCTACTGATCTGAATGTTGTACTATAGCCAAGGTCAGGCAACTGAACTTGGTCATGGTTTTTATTTAATTTGGCTTGAATGAAATATTCAATGCTTTTCCAGTTAACAAGTTAATTTACTTCCTCTGTCATATCTTACATAGTCTGAAAGCAGAATGTCCATTAAGATGATCAGGAATCTCCTGATTGTAACTTTCATAATGTGCCACCTATTCCTAATTTTAATATTAATTTTTTTTGAGCCTTGAAGTGAATTGGAATGTAGCAAATATCCTGAGGAACGAGTCAGTTACATTGAGTCTGTAGAGCTCTGAAAAGGCTTCAGTTGAAAAGAGTGCAGCTGTTACCAGGCAAGTCCACACGTGGGAGTTGTCTAAAAGCTTACTGATGAGAGTTCAGGACCGGCATGTTCCAGTAAGGAGGAAGGACAAGGATGGCAAGGTAAAGGACCTTTGGATGACAAAGGGGGGTTGTGAGTTCATTCAAAAAGAAAAAAGAAGTAAATGTAAGGTTTAGAAAGATAAAATCAGACAGGGCCCATGAGGAATATAAAGAAAGCCGAAAAGAACTCAAGCAGGACATTAGGAGGGCAAGGAGGGGTCACGAAATGACCTTGGCAAGTAGGGCTAAAGAGAATACCAAGGCATTTTATACATCCATTAAAAGAAAGAGGATAAGTAGGGAGAGGGTAGGACCACTCAAAGATAAGGAGGGAACTTGT
Organism: Ginglymostoma cirratum; assembly: GCA_024137785.1. Classification (NCBI taxonomy): domain Eukaryota; kingdom Metazoa; phylum Chordata; class Chondrichthyes; order Orectolobiformes; family Ginglymostomatidae; genus Ginglymostoma; species Ginglymostoma cirratum. Next base: position 13,464,240 of record JAHRHZ010000039.1, read on the forward strand.
GCCTGGAGGCAGAGGATATGGGTAAGATCCTAAATAACTTTACATTGGTAGTCCTCAAGGAGAAGCATATGGAGGATAGTGAGATTAACGTGGGGCATGCTCGTATACTTGGGCATTTCAAGGACAAGAAAGAAGTGGTATTGGATCTCTTGAAGAGTATGAAGGCTGATAAGTCCCCAGGACCCAATGGGATCTACTCCTGGTTATTGACTGAGACAAGGGAGCAAGAGAAGAGATTGCCAGGGCCTTGACAAAGATGTTTGTATGCTCTCTAGGCACTAGAGAGGTCCCTGAGGACTGGTGAGTGCCTAATATTGTTCCTCTGTTCAAGAGAAATAGGGATAATCCAGGAAATTATATACTGGTGAGCCTCATATCGGTGGTTGGAAAGCTATCGGAGAGGATTCTTAGGGAGAGGGTTTACATACATTTGGAAAAGTGTGGACTAATTAGGGACAGTCAGCATTGATTTGTGCAGGGCAGGTCATGTCTTATTAGCTGATTGAATTTTTTTGAGGAGGTGACGAAGATGATGGATGAGGGTAGAGCAGTGGATAAAAACCAAAAGAACTGTGGATGCTGTAAATCAGGAACAAAAACAGAAGTCGCTGGAAAAGCTGAGCAGGTCTGGCAGCATCTGTGAAGAAAATATCAGAGTTAACGTTTCGGGTTCGGTGACCCTTCCTCAGAGCTGAAGTTGACAAAGTACCTCATGGTAGGCTCTTTCAGAAGGTTAGGAAACATGGGATACATTGTGACTTGGCCATTTGGATTCAGAACCTCTTTGCCTAGGGTATGAACATGCTTCCCTTGGCTAACCGGTCCTGTGATGGGATGTAAGCCCAGCCCATCTAGCTTAGACACAGTCATTGATCTTACTGTACCATGAAACCTTACAATGTCAACAGTAGTATCAGAGAAATATATAACTTTCAAAGTGTTCAAAGTGAGCATGAATTGCAAGACTAGCCTACGGCAGTTGAACAGATGCTCTAATAGCTACAACATCATGGTTATATGTTCTCATTCAAACTCTAAGTTCATCTACCTGACCTGTTATACTCCTCACGTTAAAACAAATACTTATCAGACGGCCAGTCCCACCGTGTTCAGTAAACCCTCCCTGTCTGTTCTTCCTCATAGCCTTACTGGCTTTAGCCTTGAACTTCTCCTCGGTCAGTTCACTTGCTGACTTACTGCTCTGGTTCCCGATCCCTGCTGCACTAGTTTAAACCCTCCCAAGTGACATGAACAATACTTCCTTCCAGGATATTGGTGTCCTTCCAGTTTAGGTGCAACCTGTCCTTCTCATACAAGTCCCACCTAACTTGGAAGACATCTCAAAGATCCATATATTGGAAGTCCTCCTTCCTACATCAGCTCCTTAACCACATATTTACCTGTAATTTCTTCCTATTTCTAGTCTCACTGATGCATGTCAAAGGAAGTAATCCTGAGATTACAACCTTAAATGTCCTGGTTTTCAACTTACTACCTGGAAGGCCAGCAATGGGTGGGTTGAGTAATTAGGTAGACATGGAAGCCTGAAGTTTGGAAGTAGTTGGGGAGTATATCATGGTGTAGAGAAGATAAAGGGCCTTAGGAGTATTTGGGAGGTTCCTTGACATGGAGGGAGTGAAGGACAATGTGGGTGGAGGGGTGGCATGGGTTAGATTGGTTGTGGCATGGATAATATGTGGAGGAGTGAACAGAATGATAGTTAGGCCTGGAGAGATGTCTCATGCTTTATTCTTTATCTCTAAATTTTGGACACAGTGCCCAAAACCTGAACCTGACCCTTATCCAGAATGTTGCCATGTGCAGCAGTTTCCTCAGTTTTGCCAGAGTGGTCCTTCCCAACTTACACACATCAAGTCATAGAGCACAGAAAGAGGTCCTTCAGTCCATCAAGTATGCACTGAACTATCTACACCAATCCCATTTTCTAGCACTTGGCTGATAGTCTTCAGTATTATGACACTTCAAAGGCTCATCCAAATACTTATTAAATGTTTTGAGTTTTCACATCTCAGCTACCTTCCCAGGCAGCGCATTCTAGACATCACTACCCTCTGGGTGAAACTACCATTTCCTCAAATTTACCTTAAAATTATGCCCCTTGTTATTGACCCTTCAACTAAGGGGAACAACTGCTTTCTATTCATTCTGCTCCTCATAACCTTATATACCTCAGACAGGTCCCTTCTAAACCTTCCCTGCTCCACAAAAAACCACAGGCTCATCCAGCCTCCCTTCATAGCTAAAATGCTCCATCTCAGTCAATATCCTCATGAATCTCCTCTGTGCCCTTTCCGTGAAATCACATCTTCCACTTAGTGCTGTATAGTTTTATATAGCTCCAACATAACCTCAAGGATCATTGGCCACCATTTCTACCACCACTAGACACATATTCCCCTCTCCTCTCTTGTCAGCCTTCTGCAGGGACTGTTTCCTCTCGACACTCTAGACCACTTCTCCTTCATTCCCAACACCTTCTATTGCCCCACAGCACCTTCTCTTGCAACCACAGAAGGTGTAACACCTGCCCACTTACTTTCTCCCTCCTCAGTATCCAAGGACCCAAATGCAACTTCTAGGTGAAGCAGCATTTTACCTGTACTTCACACAATCTAGTCTACTGCTTTCACTGCTCACAATGTGGTCTCCATAATGTGTGCACCTATATTCTATCCGCAAAAAAGACCCTGAGCTTCAAATTACCCGTCACTTCAACATGCCCTGGCCAATATCTCTGTCTCAGGCTTGCTGCAGTACTCCAGCAAAGCTCAGCGCAAACTGAAAGAACCTTTTTTTCCCATTTGGGAATTCTAAAGGCTTCTGGACTCAACATCGAGTTCAACAATTTTAGGGCTTGAGGCAACTTCTACCATGTTCTTACTCCAAACCCCACACACCAGACCTTTTTATCACATGGTCTACTATTACACACTACCCATTGTTAGCCACTAATTATCCCCATTGGCAGCCATTCATTCTGTCAGGCTGACCATTATGCACTTATTTGTCTGTCCACCTGTTCTTCTCTTTCTTTGGACTCTATCTCCACCTATTCTTTACTTCTTACCCCCTCCCACCACCCTATCTTCTGCATTAAAATCAACCTTTTCCTTGCGACTATCAACTCTGAAGAAAGGTCACTGAATCCGAAACATTAACTCTGATTTCTACCCATAGATGCTACCAGACCTGCTGAGATTTTGCAGCAATTTCTGTTTTTGTTCAGATTTCCAGCGTCTGCAGTTCTTTCAGTGTTTTATCCAACATAACCTCCCCGCTCATATAATCTATGCCTCTACTGATAGGGTCATAGAGACATACAGCAAGGAAACAGACTATTCATTCCAACTTGTCCATGCCGATCAGATATCCTAAATAAATCTAATCCTATTTGCCAGCATTTGATCCATATTCCTCTAAACCCTTCCTATTCATATATCCATCCATATGCTTTTTAAATGTTGTAATCACATCGGCCTCCACCACTTCCTCTAGCAGCTCATTACATACACGTACCACCCTCTGCATGAAAAAGTTTCCCCTGAGGTCCCTTTTAAATCTTTCCCCTCTCATCTTAAACCTATGCCATTTTGTTTTGGACTCCCCCACCCTGAGGAAATGGTCTATTTACCCTATCCATGTCCCTCATGATTTTATAAACCTCTATAAGGTCACTCCTCAACCTCCGATGTTCCAGGGAAAATAGCTTTAGTCTATTCAGCCTCTCCCTACAGCTCAAACCATGCAACCCTGGCAACATCCTTGTAAATCTTTTCTGGACCCTTTCAAATTTTACAACATCCTTCCTACAGCAGGGAGACCAGAACTGAATGCAATATTCCAAAAGTGGCCAAACCAATGTCCTGTTCAGCTGCAACATGACCTCCCAACTCATATACTCAATGCACACCCTAATCATTTATATGAATAACAAAAAGCAGTGGACCCAGCACCAATCCTTGTGGGACACCACTGGTCACCGGCCTCCAGTCTGAAAAGCAACCCTCCACCAGCACCCTCTGTTTTCTACCTGTGAGCCAGTTCTATGTCCAAATGGCTAGTTCTCCCTGTATTCCATGTGATTTACCTTGCTAACCAGTTTACCATTGATAAAGGCAAAAGTCCTAAATGCCTTAACTACACTAGTAACCAGTCCCGTTACCTTCAGGGATCTTTTGACAAGCACCCCTAGATCCCTCTGTTCCTCTAAGCTCCCTAGTGTCCTGCCATTCATTGAGTAATCCCTCATCTTGTTACTGCTTCCATAGTGCATCATCTCAAATGTTTCAGTGTTAGATTCCATCTCCCACTGATCTGCCATCTGACCAGTCTGTCTATATTTTCCTGTAACCTAAGACATTTTTCCTCACTTCTGAACCACCCAGCCAATTTTTGTGTTATCCGCAAATTCACTTAGCATGCACCCTCTTTCATCATCATCTCTCTCCCCCCACACACTCTCATCTACATCATATCAATATCGCGAACAATTATGGACGCAGCACGGATTCCGGTTGAATACCACTGGACACTTGCCTCCAGTCACACAAGTAACCATCTATCACAGCCCTCTGTATCCAATCACTTGGGCAGTTTTGGATCCAACTTGCCAGGTTTCTGTAATCACATGTGCTTTGACCTTCTTTATCATTCTCCATGTGGGACCTTGTCGAAGGCTGTGCTAAAATCTATATAAACTACGACAATTGCACTACCCTCATCCATACACCTGGCCACTGCCTCGAAACATTCAATCAAATTTATTCAGCATGACCTCCCTCTGACAAAGCCAATCTGGCTGTCTGTTGGAGTTGCCCATGCCTGAAGGGAATTGTTGTTTGAGGCAGGAGTTTCCATTGTCAGCACCATGTCTATGGCAACTGGATCAGATAATGCAGTGCCTCATAGAAATCTTAGTGGGAAAGAGAAAACTTGTTATATAGTAAAGTGAGAAGGAAAGTCTAATCCCATCATAGTCAAAGGCTTTTTAAGTAATTGCCATTACATATTATACATGTAGGTATCCTGAACAGCACCCACTCAGTAAGATGTCTGGGGAGGGGCATAATGGGCAAAGGGGATGTTACAAGCACTGATGTCAACTTTGCATGTGATCGTTGTAACGTGGAATGTATAAATATCCTGTACTTTATTGGGAAAGGAAGAGTGTCCTACAGATCTCTCCCATGCTGTGTGGTATGGAGATCTGAATAAGGATCAATTTGTGCTACTGAACACAGACTGAGGCTCCTCTTTAAAATCCCTCTCCAACACTATCCCTGATCAAAGCTTGCCTCTCTAAGTGGTGATTAATTCTGTCCTTCAGAATTTTCTTCAATAATTTCCTTACCACTGATATGAGACTCACTGGTCTGTGATTCCCTGGTTTATCTCGATCACCTTTCTTGAAAAGTAGAACCACATTAGCCGTCCTCCAGTCCTCTGGCACTTCTCCTGTGGCCAGAAAGAAATTGAAAGTTTGGGTCAGAACCCCTTGCATTTTTCCTCCTGTTCCTCCCACAGCAGCCTGGGATACAACTCGCCTGGACCTGGGATTTGTCTACTTTTAAGCCCACCAAAACATCTGATATCTTCTTACATCGTATGTCAAGCTGCTAAATAAACTCACAATCCCTCTTCTCAAATTCTGTACAGACATCCTCTTTCTCTCAAGCAAAGACAGAAATGAAGTACTCATTTAGCATTCTGCTAATGTCCTCTGGCTCTACACAGATTGCCCCCTTGATTCTGTTTATCCTCTTCCCTTGAATATATAAATAGAATAATTTGAGATTCTCCCTAATTTTACCTGCTAGTGTTTCTCATGCCCTCTCTTTGCTCTCCTAATTGCTTTGTTGAGCTTCCCCCTGCAGTTTCTATATACCACTAGGACTTCTGTTGAATTTCTCCCTTTGTACCTGCTAAAACCATTTCTTTTCCTTCTTATCCAGTCCCGAATATACCTGAACATCCAGGGTCGGCTGGACTCGTTTCTCCTACATATCACCCGAAAGGGAACATATTGGGCCTGTACTCTCCCCATTCCTTACTCAAAGCCTCCCACAATTCTACTGTAGATTTACCCTCAAATTAATGTTCTCGGTCAACTTCGGTGAGATCCTGCCTTACCTTAATAAAATGTGCCTTCCCTCAACCCAAAATCATTGTTTGCAGACTACCTTTTTTCTTTTCCATAACAAATTTCAATTGTACTGTGTTGTGGTCACTAACAATAAAATGATTGCCCACGTCGACCCTCTGTCCAGCTTCATTCCCAGAATTAGGTTCAGATCTGCACCATCCCTTGTTGGACCTTTTTTTATTCCTAAACACTGTCCACAAAGCCTCATTTGAAGATTTTTTCCAAAGTATTAGCCTTCCTTACTGTAGTAACTGATTCCTTAATTAATAATGAGACACCATCTCCTCTTTTACACCCTCTCCTCTCTCATCTGAAGACCTATGTTCCACAATATTGAGTTGCCATTCCATAGCAACGTCTCTGTGATGGCAACAATTTCACAATTCCATGTGTCAATCCATGCCTTCAACTCATCTGTCTTAAGTATAATACTGCTAGCATTAAAGTAGAGGTTGTCCAGCCTCGCCTTACTCCCCTGAATCTTAATTTGGCTGAACATTTTTTGTCTTTGCTCTTTTACTACGTTATTCTGTGTCCCTATTGCACTCTTGCTCTGTGTCCTTCCCCCACTAAACTGGTTTAAACTCCTCCCAACAGCACTAGCCTGCATCACTACATCCCACCAGCAACATGCCACCCCTCTGATCCGGGACCAAAAATATAACTTCTGAGAAATCTCCACTGTGTGTACCTAAGAGAAAATCCTAGCCTATTCCAGACCTGTTTCAGGTGAGATAGACAGGGATGTAAAAGAGGTGTTGGAGTTGCTTCACTGATAAGGGAGAATATCACAATTGTCCTGAGAGAGGGCACCTTGGAGGGTTCATCCTGCTAGATGATATGGAGTGAGCTCAGGAATAGGAAGGGTGCAATCTCTTTGATGGGATTGTACTACAGACCTCCCATAGCCAGTAGGAGATAGAGGATCAGGTAGGTGGATAGATTATGGAAGAAATGTGAAAACAACAGGGTTGTTGTGGTGGGTTATTTTAACTTCTCCCTTATAGACTGGGACTCCCTTGGTGCCAGGGGCTGGGAAGGGGAAATCAGTTTGTTAGGTGCATCCAAGAGGGTTTCTTGGAGCAATATGTAAATGGTCTAACCGGGGAAGGGGGCATACATACTTGGTAATGGGGAATGAGCCTGGCCAGGTGAATGAAATTTCAGTGGGGGCAGCATTGCCAGATCAGTACCATAATTCTGTCAGTTTTAATTTATTTATGGATAAGGATAAGAGTAGTCCTCCGGTGAAAGTACTAAATTGAGGGGAGGCTAACTGTCTCAATATTAGGCAGAAACTGGAGAATGTAGTTTAGGGGTGGCTGTTTGAGGGTAAATCTACATGTGGGTATCTTCTAAAGTTTTTAAGACTTCAGGACCAGCATGTTCCTGTGGAACTGAAGGATAAGGGTGGCAAGATTCGGGAACCTTGGATGACAAGAGACTTGTAAGCTTAGTCAGAAAGGAAAAGGAAACATATGTAGGTTTAGGAAACTGCAGGCAGATAGTCTTCCTCAAGGAATATAAAAAAAAAGCAGGAAAGAACTTAAACAAGGAATTAGGAGGGTGAAAATGGGCCATGAAATGACCCTGGCGAACAGGAATAAGGAAAACCCCAAGGCATTTTATGCATATATAGGTTAAAGGAGGGCAGTTAGGGAAAGAGTAGGTTCACTCAAGGACAAAATTTATGTGTGGAGCCAGAAGATGTGGGTGAGGTCCTTAATGAATAATTTGCATCGGTATTCACAAAGAAGGATGTGGTGATGGTGAGTCTAGAGCAGGGTATGTGGATATTCGAGGGCACGTTGATACGAAAAAGGTGTTCGGTGTTGTGAAAAGCATTAAGGTAGACAAGGACCTGATGGAATCTATCCCAGAATACTGAGGGAGGCAAGGGAGGAAATTGCTGGGATCTTGTGCAAAATGTTTGTATGCTCTTTAGGCACAGGAGAGGTCCCTGAGGATTGGAGAATAACCAATATTGTTACTTTGTTTAAGAAGGGAAATAGGAATAATTCAGTGAATCACAGGCCAGTGAGCCTTACATCAGTGGTAGGGGAGTTATTGAAGCAAATTCTTAAGGACAGGATTTATTCACATTTGGAAAAATATGAACTTATTAGCCACAGGTAGCATAGCTTTGTATGGGGGAGGTAGTATCTCTCGAAAGTGATTTGAGATTTTGAGGAAATGACAAAGATGATTAAGGTCAGGTGGATGACATCTACACTGCTTTAGCATGGCCTGTGACAAGGTCCCTCATGGCAGGCTAATACAGAAGTTGCAGTCACATGGGATCTGTGGTGAACTGGTAAGATGGATATAGAACTAGCTTCGCCATAGAAGACAGAGGTGGTGGAAGGGTGTTTTTCTGAATAGAAATCTGTGACAAGTGGTGTTGTGAGGAGCTCCTGTTGTTTGATAAATGTTTAAATGATTTGGAGGAGGAAATGATGGTAAGAAAACAGGAAGAGAGCCAGGAGATTTTCTGCTAATGTATGCTAGTTTATCAAAATAAAGGGTTGACGACTGAATATTATCTAGAACAGCAGGGAACAGCCTTGCTGTTATTTACATATTTCAATGGATCTTTTATATCCAATCTAATGGATTATCTAAAGGATGGCACTTCTGGCACTGCGGCACTCCTTCATTAAAGTAATGAGGTGTCAGCATGGACAATGTGCTAAAGTCGCTGGATTGTGATTTAGCACTCACTATTGTCAAAGTCAGAGGTGAGACTGAAACAGAATGTCACCTCAGATAACAAGCATGGGGCTGGATGAACACAGCAGGTCAAGCAGCATCATAGGAGCAGGAAAACTTGA